>VWPU01017384.1:0-47350 GCA_013398955.1 Callaeas wilsoni
ATCTTTCCTTCAGGTACTGGAAGAGGCAATTAGGTCACCCTGAAGCTTCTGTTCTCCAGGCTGAGCAATCCCAATTCTCTCAGCCTTTCCTGGAGAGGTGCTCCACACTCTGATCAATTTATTAGGCTGGACACGGGACATGGGACAATGACAATGACGTCACGTTATCCGTTTTACCACATAAATACAGTAACGTGCAAGAATCCAGCGTATCCCTGAGGCAAAGAATCTGCATGAAACCTCCTGCCATGCTAATGGGGTGCACATACTCATCTCCACTACTGAAATCTAATTCAGAGCAGGAAGCCGACCCTTTAATCTGGTTCTGCCTAGGCAAAGCAACTCAGCAGATGAAGTCAGCAACATTTGTCACAAAAACCTCTGACTTCGTGCATCCAAACACAACAAACCCATCACACCTACCCTGGAATCGGGAATCTGACAGACTGTGGGGGTTTGCTTGCACTTTGTGTGGTTTTCTCCCAGACTCTGAATGTTTGTTGTCCGTACAAACAAAGCATTTTAACACTCCTTAATACTCACTGAGCCAAAGGGAACAAATTCTCCTTACTGCTGTGTGGAGAGCTTGCATACAAAAAGGCAGAGACATACAGAATCTAATGAGTTAATAGCTGTCATTTCCTACGAGTGGGGCTTCACCAGTCCTCAGGAAATTTCTCTTCCGCGTCATTTACCTGATAACACGTGTGTTTATCTGTATTGGCAGGCTGGAAGGTCACAGTTCAGCTGTACTAACAATGTTGTATGTTTAGGCATTTCGGATCAAGGATAAATGTCATTTACTACCTAGTTTCCAAGACTTCCTTAAACATCTTTTCTGTTTCTTATCAGCAGGAATTCAACAACAAAAGCTTTCTACTTACGTGTCATTTTACATTTAATGGGATTAGTTGTACTTCTCTTGCAAATTTTCTGCATCTTTAATTGAATGCTTCAAATTTGTTTATTAAACTTAGAGGAAAATCTAAATAAAACAAACCCGCTGGTTATATTTCTAACACTTAATTTAAAACATTACAGTTCTTTTCTTCCTACAGCTACAGAGAGGGGGTTGCCAGAGTTCATACACAAAAGCTCAGAGTCTGGTCGTTTCCTGGGGTATCTTAGAGGTTTGCTTTGGACCTTTTCTTTTATTCTCAAAGAATACTTCAGACTTCATGTTCAATGACCAAATAATTAAATTTTTAAATGCTTGCATGCAGCAGAACCCAAAATCTAGGCTGCACCTGCAGGTCCTGATGCTTCTTTGCCTGTGTATCTGCAAGCTAAAAAGGGAGATGAACTTTTCACCCCATCCCTTTCCTACTCTCACCGAAATACAAATGTCTCAGTAGACTTTAAATGGAAGCCAGAGCAGCAGAGACTCTGCAGTTGAGTAGGTCACATATTTAGCTGGCATGAAAGGACTTCTAGGCTGTCTTTCAAAATACTTCTTTTTCCATCCTATGACTGCTGTCTGAAATGCACAGGCAGACTTACACAGAAAAAAACCTCCATATCCTCAAATCACCTATCTGAAAGCTGGAGGGAGTAGGGCATGGTGCATAGCTAATGATTTTTCTCTTCCAGAGGCATTTAATGGTCATGTACTGTAGCCCTCTACCTCTCACAGGACTCGAAGAACATAAAAATCCCGGTTAATAGGCACTTGTTCAACGTGCCCTAATTGCTGTGAAACACCTGATTTCCTACACAATGTCAGATACAGAGGGTCATGTCTGCCCGGAGAAGCTGTGGCTGCCCCATCCCTGGAAGTGTCCAAAGCCAGGTTGGATGGGGCCTGGAGCAGCCTGGGATCCTGGAAGGTCTCCCTGCCCGTGGCAGGGATTTGGAACTGGATGAGCTCCAAGGTCCCTTCCAACCCAAAGCATTCCACGATTCTGTGTGGATGTCACGATCTCCAAGGTTCCAGAAGGGGAGCGGGCTGCAGGTGAGCTGCCATACCACTGATCCTCGCTTGCATGCTCCAGGCAGTCCTGCTCTCAGCACACAGGTTTTCCAGAGGCACCCGTGCTCTGTGCAGGAAGCCCAGACACCCACAAGGACCCAGGTCCCTAAAATTTAACCTCTAGTAACTGTAGGTACCTATGTTTGTTTTTCCTAGAGAGTTAGACATCCCTTTCCTAAATTCAACCACCAGAAATGGAGGCATCTAATCTACCATGTTTAGTTTAATTCATGCTGTGGTCTATAAAGAGACAGCCACGCTCAGAAGGCAGTTCAAGCTACTTGGTTTAAATGCTTGGTTTTAGAGGCATTGGAGATCACATCACTCTCCTTGGAGATCTTCTTGCTTCCTACAACTCCCTGACAGGAGCCGGGTGGGGATCGGCCTCTTCTCCCTGGCAACCAGTGACAGGACAAGAGGACACGGCCTCAAGCTGCACCAGGAGAGATTCAGGTTGGACATCAGGAAGAATTTCTTCATGGAAAGGGTTGTCAAGCATTGGCAGGAGCTGCTCAGAGAGGTGGTGGAGTCACCATTCCTGGTGGTGTTCAAGAAATGACTGGACATGGCACTCAGGAGTCTGGTCTGGTTGACAAGGTGGTGATCAGTCAAAGGTTGGACCCGATCTTGGAGGTCTTTTCCAACCGAAATGATTCTGTACAAAAATTCCAAGTTTTCTTTGTTCCTCTCCTCTTTCTGCTGGAGACAGCTAACTTTTGGGTAGCTAGTGAAAAAGGAGCTGAATTCCAGCCGCAGGAACCAGGTAAGCAGCAGCATGGCTCTGTGGGTGTTGTACTAACGACCACGCCAGAGTATTGTGGAAAAAAGAACGAATCTCTTTAACGGTGACAGCCACAAAAAATCCTGTGCAACTGTTTGCAACTCCCTCAGCCCTAATCCTTTCACAGATTTTCACTTAGGTGGGCATTGGCATCTTCTGTCCAGAAATGCCTGAGAGAGCGCAGCCGTGTTCTTAAGGCTGCCCCATTTCCACCCATTCCCACATTTTCGTGATGACAGCAACGACGCCAGCGCGGCTCAGACCCTCTGGTGCACAACTCCGGAGCACAGGTCTGTCACTGAGATTGAAGGTGCTGTCTTTTCACATGTGGGATTTGCAAATTCACTCAGCTGAAGGGTTACTGGCTTTCACCAGCTTGTAAAACCATCCAAGCTGAAAGGCAATGCTGAGCGATGGGTACAAACAGGCTGAAATTGAGATGTCTCATAAATTTGGGGCAAAACGTCTGCTCACAGAACATATCATCACTCAGGCCAGGAATCGATATCCCATCAGGCCTGGGCTATCCTGTGACATGCTCAGCCAATATCTCGCTGACATTTTCCTTGCTTTTGGGGAGGCCACATGTTTTTTTCCTGACCCTGCATAGCCCCACAGCTCCAATCTGGTGTTTACTAAGAACAGGTGGTGCTCACTTCCCATAATGCGAGCTGCCCATATATTCTGAGTGTCATGTACACGGTCCCTACCTCCTATGCCTCTGCTGCTTTCTTAAAGAACCTTTGTCAGAAGAGGGCTAACTCATGTTAGAACAGATGTGGCCCTGCTCAAGGGGGAGAAGGGGAAAGCATTTCTGAGCAGCTCTGTCTCCCTGCAGAGACATCTTTGTGTGACATGCTCAGCCAAGACAGCAGCTTGTTTTCACTCTGTTCCACCCCTCCCCACTCACCACTTTGTCCCTGTCTTTAAAAATTTGGTAGCTCATGGAATCAGAAAATGATTTCGAAAAAAGGCTTTCAATCAAAAATTCTATTCAATTTAAAGGAAATATTTTTCAGTGTTCTTTTTCTAGACAGCAGAACATCAGGACTAAAGCCGCTGTAAGACTCAGAATACCCTGTCATTAATCACAGCCCCTTCTGTCTGCAGGTCAAAGTAGCAAAACACATTAATTAAATGAATTTATTTAAAACTGAGATCAGGCAATAAGCAGGAAGCAAACTGCAGGGAAAGCTAGTCATTAACCTGATTTCTCTCTTCCCTGCCTCCTCCGCTGATGCTGTACTGACTGCAGCTTCTGCCTCTGGCAGGCTTAATGAATATTCACCACGATAAAGAGTCTGAAACAGCACATCCGATGCAAACAGCGTGCACTGAAAAACCCTCTCTGTGTCATTTGGAGGATCTCTGCGGACATTCTGGCTTCACTGATCATCCCTAAGCCTTTTTGGGATTAAAAAACCCATTTAATCTTTCTTTTTTTTTTTTTTTCCTGAAAAATAAAACAAATCAAAAACTCAAACCCACAAAAAATGAAAGCGAATAAAAATCCATCATCAGCGTGATAAAATGACAGATATAGGACTGAAAGGCAGAAAAATTATTCAGTCAGAATAAAACCGAACCAGTCAGAATAAAACCGAACCATTTTAACTCTCGCTTTGCCAACCAACTCAAAACATCTCTAATGACTTTGTCGAATTGGAGTGTTAAAGAAAAACCCCAATAATTCTCCCTCTCTGCCCTCCCATCTCTTCGACCTGCTCTGCCTTAATGAATGGGGAGGAACGAACAAAACAGAAACTCCTCCCCACCAAGGAGCCCGCAGCTTTAATCCAGGGCTTGGGTTGAAATTCAGTATCATTAAACGGGGTAATTATAGCACGAATGTTGTGGGAGATTTGTAGCCCCCCGCTGCTCCAGCATCCCGGCACGAAGCAGGGGGTGGGCACGGAGGCCGCTTCCAGCTCACTCTCAGGTTACTGTCCACGCTGACACCGACAATTCATTTAAACAGAGATTATTTACCTCATTATTAAAAAACCAGTCTTACATGGCTGTATGAAAGTAATTGTCTCGGCTATCAAATAGCTCTGCCAGCGTATTCTGAGATACATGAAAATATAATTTGATTTGCTTGCTCCCACAGCCTGCTGCGGCCAGAGCACAGCCCAGGGTAAAGGAGCAAACAGAGCTCGGTGTCTGCAGCTCCTCTCACTCTTCTTTGCCTAAAAAAGGCTTTTCCTCCCGTAAAAACATCAACCTTCTCAGGTAACATCCTTCTACTGCTGTACTTGTGCCCGGTCCTGCTCCCACAGGTAGAATTTGAAGCCTTTCCTCCCCAAACTGAGGGTTAATCTGCTGCATCCCTGAGACGGCATGCGCACGCATCCAGGATGCTCCTCGTCATCTTTTTAGCTCTGATCGAATGTTGGGCTGGGGGGATGCAGCGCTGAGTGTTTGTGTCGCATGCAGAGGTGATTAGAGAGACATTACTCCTACAATTTAAGAAAAAAAATCTCTTTGGGGGATATTTCCCTGTGCCTGCAGGCTCACAGTGTCTGTTTTTAAGAGTTCGTAGCTGAAAACACCCTCCTCCTCGCGCCCCCTCCTAAAAAAATCCAAACCCAACCCAACCAAACAAAAACTCCCACAATATTTCCATCTCGTAAATGTATTTTTAATACAGTGTGGGCAGTTACAGCACCAGCCATTCTGCCCTTGTTTTAATGCAAACAGTAAGGTAAAGAGCAGTGAGCAGTGCAGGAAAATTGAAATTGGG
Source organism: Callaeas wilsoni (assembly GCA_013398955.1). Classification (NCBI taxonomy): domain Eukaryota; kingdom Metazoa; phylum Chordata; class Aves; order Passeriformes; family Callaeidae; genus Callaeas; species Callaeas wilsoni. The sequence goes on from VWPU01017384.1 coordinate 5,494, forward strand.
GCTGGGGAGATTGCTCTGCCCCTCAGCACCCGGGAAGGATGTGGGCAGTGCCTGAGGGCAATGTTCCCCTGAAGACCTGTGATGGCTTGGTCTCGCTGCCACTAGGAAAAGGCTTTTCTCTGCTTCCATGTCAAACCAGGTGCTATGCAGCCTAAATGCCCTAATTAAGTGTCCTTAAATGCCCTAAACTGAATGACTAGAGCAGCAAGCAGCTACCCAGACCTCTGCTGAGGGCTGATTTTAGGAGTGCTTGGTAACGCATCCCAAAAAGGTGGACTTTGAGTCAGATCTTTAAAAATTTTTGAGCTTTGTGGTTCACATCTTTTGTATGTGAGCAGGCGTGGGGATGGCACCCTGACCATTCCCAGGAGGCTGCTGCTGAGGGTGGGGTTTGTTATATAAGGACATGAAATACTGTAAAGAGAGCGAAATCACTGCAGAAGAGCGAGGGAGGACAGAAAATGTCTGTGCACTGCTTAATCTATGCTATGGAAAGCCAATTCTGGTTACTGTCTTCTGTCAAATTTAAATGAAAAGTAATTTTATTCTAATGTCTTAGAGTGATTCTATGACCATACTGTGTTCCCCATCGCCTGCTTGATTTCTAGTGTACCTTTAAATTGCAAAGGGGAAAGAGAGAAGCCGAGAGAACTCTTCAAAGCAGCTACCTTAACCTTATAACTAAAATGTTTTGCATTCTTTTCTCTCCCAATTCTAACAACATTTAGTTAGTTACAAAACTTTTGCTCTCTAGTCTCTTCAGCTTTCAGCGGAAAAGAGACTGTGATCTGCCTCAGCGGCTTCTTTTCCTTTTAAAATTGTTTTCAGCTTACTTTTCATCCAACACCAGCTGTCATCTCCCCACCTACTCGGAGGGACCCTCCAAGAGGAATCGTTGGACCCTGCCTGGCCCGGCCCAGCGTAGGACTGCAAGTTTTACCTACAAAAAAACCTCTAAAATCCATAGTCCTCTTTTAAAGGACTAGGGAAGAAGTTTCAATATCCTTTTTTCCCCGTGACAAGGGGGACTCTGTTTGTTAAATAAATAGGTTTTTTTCACTTTCACTCGAAAAATTATTTTCCAAAACCCGTGAAAGAAGTGCTGCCAGGGCCTGCTTGCTTGGCAGGCAGGAGAGAGAAAGAGAGAGACGCCCCTCTCGAGTTGTTTCCTCCTAAATTTATGTCCAAACCAGCACATCTACAATACAAGCCCTTTTCGGTGAGAGACAACAGGCTCACGGAGCATCATAAACCCTGCTGTGAAGGTGGAAAGGAGGAAGCGTTTCCTGGCTGCTGCCGGAGCCTGTGACGGTGCCCTGCAGCCAGGCAGCCCCCTCCTCCCCTGCTCTCTGCTGGGTGAGCTGTTGAGCCGATGCCAGGAGCACAGACGTGCGTTCTTTCCGGGCATCTCCTGCCACTGGAGGCCACTCTGCTTCTATGGGGGGACACAGGATCCGCCTGGGCTCCTCTCTACAGCCACCGCAGCCGCCCTCTGCCTCAGCGCCCATCGCAAAGGCTGGCTGGGATCGATCCCCAAAGAAGGGAAATTGCAGGTTACTCAAACGGAAGGCAGGAATAAATGTTCTCCTATTGGATTTCTATGTGCAAGGGGCTGGAGTGGCAGGACAAAGGGGATGGCTTCAAACTGACAGAGAATAGGTTTAGATTAGATATTAGATTAAAAAATCCTTTAGTGTGACGCTGGTGAGGGCCTGGCACAGGGTGCCCAGAGAAGCTGTGGCTGCCCCTGGATCCCTGGCAGTGTTCATGGCCAGGCTGGATGGAGCTCTGAGCAGCTTGGTCTAGTGGAAGATGTCCCTGCCCGTGGCACAGGGGTGGAAACAAGATCCTTCCAGGATATTCCGTGATTCTGTGATTCCGTGTTTTCCTAGATTGCTTTGTGACAGTCTTAGATTGGTTTCATTTGTGTCCATCTTGCAGAGCAAACGCTGCTAAGAGAACCGACTTCAATTCAGCCCCTTCCTCCTGCTTACCCTCAACAAAACTTTATCAAGGACCAGTCTCTACAGCTCTGAAAACCTTGCACAGGTAACCTTACCTGAGCACAGTCCACATTTGCTGCTGGTGCACAAAGAGTCCAGCACAGCTCCCAAAACCAAGTGCTGGCAGGCAAGAGAGAATCCCCACTGCTTAACTGAGCACAATTAATAGAAAGACAGTAGCTATGGAAACTCGAAGCATCAATTTTAGCCTTTCAAGGCAGAATCTAATTTTAACCAACTAATTGGGTGCTCGAAGTGGTAGTGAAAGAAAAAGGGACACATTTTTGTCAGTGCTCTTAGAGGCATCTATTTTAAACATGAATGAACGTGTGAGCTTCACCGTTTAGAGGAGACAGGGTAGTAATGGAGCAGGCACAGACACATATGAAATGGTCTTAGAGATAAATTTTTCTTTTTTTCTTCATCATCTATGTTTAACTTACAGACTTCCACCATTCCTCTTGTATATGGCTCTCACCCCAGTGAGATATTGCAAATATTCATTGCAATGTCCAGGCCAGATGATTACAAGGTAAAGCTTTCTGCTTGGATATTCTTTAAAAAAACACCAAACCCACAAAGCTTCAGACAGTGGGAAATGCAGTTCCTTGTCTCTCAGAGGCTGGAGGTGGCTCTGAATCTCAGAGCTGACACCTGTTCCCTGGCTCCCCCTGGCTCTGATCTCAAATAAAGGGATAATTTTACCAGTATTTTATAGATGAAACCTGAAACTGGCCTTCTGTCTATGATGGGGAAGAAAGGGCACTATTAACGTTTAGTTTAGTTTGATTCTGTTATCCCCAACTGGTTTCATAATATTAAAGGTAAACTATACAATACAGGTACATAAAATTAATTTAGACCTACAAAATCCTTCAGCTGACCTACTTTTGCTAGTTTATCACTAAACCTCTGCAAACTTCTCCTCCTCTGAAAGCCAATTAGCTAAATACTAACCAGTGTCTATTTTGACTCTCCCCAACGTGGCTGTTAGCCAGCAACCTGCCCTAAAAGACATCTGTCACTGTAATACCTTCCCCAAAATGGGGCTGTAAAGCTGAAGACATCAAAAGCCTCAAAACAGGCTCTGGCAGCCACAGCACTCCTTCCCTTCCACAATATACATGTCACATTAGCAGCTTCCCATCATCTCCTGTTAGCATCACATCCCATTATTATTCCTTTTTACTGATCTGGGATGAATGGAGCTAATAATATTCCACATCAGTTAAAAAGGAATCTTAATTAAATGCGATGAGTAAGTGCTAATACAATATGATAAGCCCCCTGGATAAGCACGCTACATAATTTCTCTCTTTTTCAGAATCCTTTAAACATTCTTTGAGAAGAAAATGGAGGTGACCTTGCAAAGACTCCCCACATCCTTTCTCCTGCTGCTGAAATAGTTTTGCTCTTTCAAGTGCTTGCAAGGCCCACATTTGGAGGATATTTTTGCAGGTTGTAGGTAAATCCAGGTGTTCTGATCATTGAGAATCCTCTGGGCCTTTAACCCTTTAAAGCAGATTTTTTGGTGCTGATGAGAGGAACCTGCCTGGCTGCTCTGGAAGTCTGAACCTACTGGATCACGGAGCCAAACCTTCCACCTGCCTGTCCTCTGCTGCAGCTGAAGGTGTCCTCTCACGACTGAGCCATATGATGAATTAGGTTTACAAAGGACTTTTATATGTGTAATTCTGCATGCAGATCTACCCAATATCAAAACCCAGCTCTGAATGGTTGTTAAAATCCCATTTAAATGTGTTTACAAACCTCTTAATTTGTTCAGTGCTTTATTCTACCTGGACACACAAATTGAAATCGCTAACTGCTAGGAGATGTGCTGTAAAGGCCTCATAATACTGAAACAAAATAAACTTAACAAAAAGATGACTTTGGGGGGGATAATACACAATTACGAACGTGTTTACGAACATCCTAACTTGCTTTATTCTACCTGGACACACAAATTGAAATCGCTAACTGCTAGGAGATGTGCTGTAAAGGCCTCATAATACTGAAACAAAATAAACTTAACAAAAAGATGACTTTGGGGGGGATAATACACAATTACGAACGTGTTTACCAACCTCCTAACTTGTTCAGTGCTTTATTCTACCTGGACACACAAATTGAAATCGCTAACTGCTAGGAGATGTGCTGTAAAGGCCTCATAATACTGAAACAAAATAAACTTAACAAAAAGATGACTTTGGGGGGGATAATACACAATTAGGGAATATTAAGGTACGGTTACCTAAGTAAAGCCACGATGAAATTTGGCAGTTGCTCAAAGTGGATGGCAGCACATTGCAAAAGGCACTTTAACAGCTGCCCTTGTGACTTGTGTCTCAGACTGTGCTTTCTTAAATATTCATCAGATGGTGAGTATCAAGTCTGGGAGGCTCTCTGAAGCCTAGCACACAAAAAGGGGGTAGAGCTGTCTCACTTGATCACTGTAACCACTTCATCATCCCAGTGTAAGAGTCAGTAAATTACATGCTTTTTATTTCAATATTTTGATTTTCACTTTATAGACCCAGTCATGCTTTAAGCCAAGAACTGTTCCCTCAATGGAACAACTGGAGAAATGGCTCAGACTTGTCTTTCCACGTAAAATGATGATGCTTTACATTACACTCAGGAACTGCTCATTTGCTAATGAACTCCCTTTCGAGAAAGGCTCAAATAGTTGTAGTAAAATATCCAAAACTTATTTCTTTATTATTCCTGCCATTTCACTTCTCGGAAGGAAATATTAAAAATGGAAGAACTGGCTCGAAATGAACAGGAAGATCGAATCTGGGAAATTAATTATTACACATAGATTGTAATGGGTGGAAAATGGGTATCTGAGAGCAAAGAAGGGGAAATTAACTTAGTTTCCACATTATTGCTTAATGGAGACTGACTTAGGAAAAAATCCTACCATGATTAAATTGGATAAAATTTCTTATACTTGCAATTCCTTTAAATGAATAGGCAGGGAAAAAATCAAGGACAGACTGTATCTGGATTGATAGCACAGTTATTTTCCTTCCAGGAAATGTGTCATATGCTCAGGTAACTAGGACAAGCTGTCAAAGAATAGAAACATTTAAAAGATCTTAGTGCTCTTAAGGGCTAAAAGGTGATGTTATTGCTTCTTGAATCCTTCACTTCAAAAGGAATTTTAATTTACCATCTGGTAGAACCTACATGTAGAAAATTTTAAAACTATTTTAACACTGAATTGAACTACACTTTCATTTTCCTGTTGTAATTGTGTGTGTTATACGTGTCCATGTTAATATAAAAGTGGGGCATTTGTTTTGAGTTTCTGCAGCTCTTGAGGTGCTGACTGACTTCTGAATTTTATACATCAGGATCCACTTTACCAGCATCTTTTTCAGTCCCAGCACTGCCACATCAGGTCGTGAAGGAAAGGGCTTCTTCCATTATCAGCTCTGTATCTGGAAGTAGCTGAGTGGGCCCTGTCACAGAATGTTTAGGATTGGAAGGGACCTCTGGAGATCACCCACTTCAACCTCCCCTGCCACCTGGGGCAGGTGACACAGGAACGTGTCCAGGTGGGGTTGGAATGTCTCCAGAGAGGGGGATCCCACAATCTCCATGAGCAGCTGTTCCAGTGCTCTGCCTCCTGAATGTGATCAAATTCTTCCTCATGTTGAGTTGGAACTTCTTGTGTTTTAGTTTATGGCCATTGCTCCTTGTCCTGTCACTGGGCACCGCTGAAAAGGGTCTGGCTCCATCCTGTGACACCCCTGGAGATATTTACATGCATTAATGAGATTCCCTCTGTCTTCTCTTCTCCAGACTAAGCAGGGCCAGCTTCTACTTCCAGCTTCAACTCTGTATCTGGAAGTAGCTGAGTGGGTCCTGTCACAGAATGTTTAGGATTGGAAGGGCCCTCTGGGGCCCACCCACATCAACCCCCTGCCACAGCAGCCGCACCTGGGGCAGGTGACACAGGAACGTGTCCAGGTGGGGTTGGAATGTCTCCAAAGAGGGAGAATCCGGACCCTCCCTGGGCAGCTGTTCCAGTGCTCTGCCCCCTTAATGTGATCAAATTCTTCCTCATGTTGAGTTGGAACTTCTTGTGTTTTAGTTTATGGCCATTGCTCCTTGTCCTGTCACCCACCGGGCACAGCTGAAAAGGGTCTGGCACCATCCTGTGACACCCCTGGAGATATTTACATGCGTTAATGAGACCTCCTCTGTCTTCTCCAGACTAAACGGGCCCAGCTTCTACTTCCAGCTTCAACTCTGTATCTAGAAGTAGCTGAGTGGGCCCTATCACAGAATGTTTAGGATTGGAAGGGACCTCTGGAGATCACCCACTTCAACCCCCTGCCACAGCAGGGGCACCTGGGGCAGGTGACACAGGAACGTGTCCAGGTGGGGTTGGAATGTCTCCAGAGAGGGAGAATCCGCACCCTCCCTGGGCAGCTGTTCCAGTGCTCTGCCCCCTTAATGTGATCAAATTCTTCCTCATGTTGAGTTGGAACTTCTTGTGTTTTAGTTTATGGCCATTGCTCCTTGTCCTGTCACCCACCGGGCACAGCTGAAAAGGGTCTGGCACCATCCTGTGACACCCCTGGAGATATTTACATGCATTAATGAGATCTCCTCTGTCTTCTCCAGACTAAACAGGGCCAGCTTCTGCAGTCTCTCCTTATGAGAGTGATGCTCCAGACCCCTCATCATCTTTGTGGCCCCCACTGGACCCTCTCCAGTGGCTCCTTGCCTTTCCTGGGCTGTGGAGTCCTGTCTCAGCCTTGGTGCATGAGTTGGTGACTCCTCATTGCAAAGGTGTGAGCCCAGCATGAGTCAGGAGAGGAGCACAAAGACAAAAATGCTTCATCCTCAGACTGTGCAACCCAACAGCTCCATAAAAGGGGAATTTTTTTCAGCTATTTCAATATATTCCGTCACTGGAAAAGGGAAATAAAAAAAAGCAACTTCTGCAGCAAAATGCCAGTTGCCTGGACAGCAGCAAGAGCTGCCATTCATTAATCCTGATATGCCTTGCCCCACTAAGCACTAGGTGTAAATGGCTGCAATCCTTCAATTGCTTCATGTGCTCTCTGTGATCCACAACTGCAGCACCAAACATCACTTAAATGTATTCCCTTTACACCGGACCTGAAGAAGAAATAGCCTGGGGTAGCCAGCGGAAACACAGAGCACGACAACAAGGGGAAAAAAGCTCTATTTATATCCCTTGGTGCTGACACACGGAATAGCACACGCTTCATTCAAGCATACGCGCAGCTGCTCAGTGGCTGGAATTTCTGCAGCGGCTCGGAGGCTCGAGGAAGTGCAGTCAGAGCAGATACAGCCTGTACCGAGGAGGAGAGACAGCAAAAGGATGCTTTGAAATGCTCTGCTTGATCTAGTTCGTTCTACTCACCAGGGAGGCACACAATTTGATATTCAAAAACATGTGTGCGTATTTCCTGAAACTAGCACGAATATTTAATATCTCTTCTTGCAAAAACAAGATAATCATGCCTGCAAATCTTCCACAAGCAGCTATGGACCATTTTTGCCTCAGCAATCATCCAATTTGCATCTCTAGCGAAACAACTCAGTGAACAGGCAAACAGATTTTTATCTCTGTGCTTGAGAAGATCTGCCAATTGCTTAAAGTGTCAGTCTTCAGGCAGGGACAATATCTGGAGAGAGGACAAATATTTAGGCTCAACAGCAAATAAAAGAGAGAGACTCTTCATCAGGAACTGTAATGATAGGACAAGGCAGAATGGATTCAACTGAAATAGGGAAAATTTAGGTTACAGGAGAAATTCTTCCCTGTGCAGGTGGGGCGACCCTGGCACAGGGTGCCCAGAGGAGCTGTGGCTGCCCCTGGATCCCTGGAAGTGTCCAAGGCCAGGCTGGACGGGGCTTGGAGCAGCCTGGGATAGAGGAAGGTGTCCCTGACCACAGCAGGGGGGTGAAACACGGTGAGCTTTAAGGTCCCTTCCAGCCCAAACCATTCTATGATTCTACTGATATGAATTATACAGCTTTTAGTATCTGAGAGAATAAACAAACAAAAATTAATTATGATATCTTGACTCTGTTTTTTTTTTTCAGGGGCCAAAGCTCTCCCTTGGCACATATTTTTTAGAGATACAAACAACAACTTAAAAAAAGAAGCGAGAGGGAAAGCCAACAATATGACAACAAAGCAACTGTTTGCAACTACTGAAAATCATGTGTTAATAGCTCAGCTGCTCCCTTCAGGGCCTCAGACTTTCACCAAAATACACCAAGTGGTGCCAAGTGGGGTGGCTTCACCCCTACCCAGGAAGCTCGGATAAACTCATTAATCCACGGACACAGGAGGAATCTTCTGTTTCTCCTTCCACCCAAAGCCTCCTGTTTGCACAAATACGTCTGCAACTGCACCCAAACCTGCAAAGCTTTCTTAAGGCAAAACCCACTCTTCTCCCTCTATAAATAACTTAGGAATCAGTTCATACTCCTCCCAAATATCCTTCCCACTCCTGCCCGCAGCTTGGATTTCATGCCTGTCTTCAGAAGCCGGAGTGAATCACCCATTTCCTGCCTCCTAATCCTCACTCTATCACGAGCCTCTGCAGGTTTTCTGCTGCTCCTCCAGGTAATTCTGCTTTGGGCTCAGAAAGAAAAGCTACATTGAGATAGAAAAATGCTGAGCAGGTGGCACTACCGCAGTCTAACACACAGAGGAAGGAAGCAAGCTTGTTCCCTCGTGGCTGTTGTATTTTAAACACAATTAAATAATGAAAGAACATAAATTGCAGCCTGGATTTCCTCACGTAGCTTTTTCTGCCCGTGCGGGGTAGAAAACTCCATGTGGGATTTTAGTGTCTCCAGTCCTTGCAATGTGGAATCATGTCATACCCATTCAACCCTGACAGGTCACTTTTATTTAAGTATCAGTACTTTTGTGAGAATCTCAGGGTTCACATGGGAATAAAAAACCCCACACCTTAAAAAAGTGAATTTTGGCTGTTAATACACTGGAAAGCAAACAAAAGGAAGTCACTTGAGGCTTAAGTTTTGAGTGTTTGGGATTGGCAGCGTAGGACTGACCCAATGCAATTTCATGGTCTGTTTATCCATCCTGTTCTCTACACCATCATGCATTTAACCACAGGTGCTTTCCCTTACCCAGGCATCTGTGACAAACAGAAAATGCTGCAGAGAAAGCAACTGCCTTCGTAAATCTAATTCCAGTCAATGAAGAGCTCGTGTCTGAGAATCACAGAACTGCGTAATCAATAACCATGGTCTGCAAGACAGAAAAATACCTTCTGATGGCTTCCTTCAAAGCTGTGCACCAGATTCTGGATTCTTTTTTCGGTACTCCAGGATTATGCAGCTTCCCTAAAGGCTGTGGACCAACACTGTTATCCTGCATAACTGTATCTGGCACTTGACCTGAATATGTTTCTCCCGATTAGGCAGTGACATTCTCATCTGGAAACTCTGTTTGTACATTCAAACTGTTGTCTCAGCATAAAGGTGTGCTGGAGTTATTCTGAAAACCCAGACGTGTGACACTGCCTGTATTTCAAAACCTTTAGTTTTTAGCGTGATTTGGAAGCTTTCACCTCCAGATCCCAGAATCTGCTGCACCTTATTCCTCCCAGCACACGTGTTACGGAGTGATGAGTCTCTGTCAAGTGGTGGTGCCAACCTCAGCAGAGAGAGAAAAACTTCTTACCACCTAAATAAGAACTAGCCAGTGGCTGCTAGCCTGGATTCTTCCAGGTCACAGATGAAGCAGGTCTACAAAGGAGGCAGAATTTCTGCCCAGCACTTCTTCTGTGCAGCAAACAGGAGACCTCACTGCCAGGTGCAACAATTTGTTCCCTTTCGCAAAGATTAAATTGCCCTCAACATCCAAATATTCCACTTTAATTCATGTTGTATATTTGTCATATTTGCCATGAGAATTGCACAGTCTCAGATCACATCTTCTGTATTGAAAAAAAAAAACCCTGCAACAGCTGCCACTTTGCAGATCAAATAAAGGCCACTCAAACCAAAATCATCTCTTGTCTCCCCAGTTCCCCTGGGAAAGTAGGAGTTTGTATACAGAGCAGAAAGGCAAAAACTCAGCATATGGCAGAGCAGAAAGAACACTTCTTTGCCAGTTCCAAGAGTAATGCACTGAGAATATGAGCTGACCTTAACTATTAATCTAACACAGGATGTGAGTAGTTGTGCTTCCAAAAGTCACAAAATGTTCACAAAAATTAATCACACAGCTCCACTTTTTACCAGTAATTACTCTGAAGTGCAAAATGCCCAGTTCTCTCACTTTGTGCATGCTACATGGTGGCTGCTGGAGTTTTTGAAGGCTCAAAAGCTGCTCCAGCATTACATAATCACAGAATTAAACCAAATCAAATCTATAAGCCCTATGGCTTTAGAAAAAGCTGCCCAAGGAGAGGAAGGAACAAAAAAATAATCACAACTCTAATGACGTAGAAAAAAACAAACAAGAAATTTAATTTTTTTAAAAATTAGATGATATTTAACTACTGGGCTCTGTACATGGGGTTGGTACTAATTACTTTTCAAGGATCTTCTCGAGTCTAATGCTGTGCACAGCTCAAAGGGAAGGTTATTACAGTGAATTCAAAATGGTACAGCAAATATTTAATTACTGTTTTCTCCAACTCCCAGGCTGTACCTCAACAGCAGAGCCCAATGCAATCTTGTCCACTCTTGCCAGAATCCAGTAGCAGATTTCCTAAATCCCAGTAGTATCAAAGACTGATGAAATATTTGGGAAAAAAAAATCTCTGGCTTTCTAGGCACTGCGTATCATTTGGGAAAGACATCACCTAGGTTGGCTGATTGAGCTAAAAATAAAATTTAAAAAGATCCTGATAATTGGGGTCTCCAATTAGGAGGCTCCTCACCACAACCTCAGCATTTTGGTTTTTTAACAGAAGCAAGTGCAGGTAAGAGGGTGACTGGTCAGGATGACATGGGTCAGCCCATGTAGGGAAAGAACAATCACTTACTTGAGCAGCCTCGATTTCCATGGAAAGCACTGGGTAAACATTCAGGGAAGATTTTCCCTCATTTCCAGGACTCCAGTTGGCTACACACCCCCTCCACCCATTTCTAGGGTACGATATGAGGATTTTTCTCTGGGCTTGCTATCTTTCCCAATAAATGGTAATTCAGTGACATTGGGACCTATTTAGATGTCTAATTCCTCTTTTGCCTGCATATATCAACACATTTTTTTCAAGCCCTAATGCCCTGAAGCCCTTACTCCCAGAAATGCCTCCCAAAAGCTGAGGCAAAGACAGACAGCTAGTTCTGTGTGACAGAGCAGAGTCCTGGCACCACAGTCAGGAAATACTGCCTTGGGCAGGTCACTTTGTCCTCAGATGGTGCAAAGAGCTGACATTTTTATCAATGGGTTCCCAATGATGATTCTTAGCTTACCCACAAGTTTTTAAATAATTATTTAGCTGTGGATTTGCTTTTCTAATTGTAACGAAGATAACAATTTCCTTTCTTCACACGCCCTGTTCTTTCTACAGTGCTACTACTGCATCTGATGGCTACTGCATTTCAGCAGTTTCACGAGCAGTGGACTCTGTTGTGACTTCAGTTTGCTCTCAGAAACCTTCTTAGAGGGGGTGAAAGGGGAGGAAGGACACAAATGAGTTCTCCCTTCTCTCCTGTGAATATGCTCAGGCGACACTGCAGCCACATGCAACAGCGACTCTGCCCACTGCGATGGATTCCAAATATCGGGCTCTCATGGTTAGTGGGTTTCTTCCCAACAGCCTGCAACTGCCCACCAGCCCTTAAACATTAATACAACACTGGCTCACGCTCTCCACTCTGCTATTGCTGCTTATCAGCATTGCTGATTAGATTGCAGCTGGCAGCACAATCCATCTGAAACGGAATTGGTTATTGATCAGGCTGCCCAGACCCAATGCCTGGCAGCTCTTAGTGCTGAGGAGATCTACTGAGGCTCTCTGGGTCTGCAAAACCATGCCATAGGCGTCATCTTCATGCAACATTTCCACGTTGCCAGGTGGATTCTTGTACCTGGTTTAAGACTGGATGGCTGCTGTCTCCAGACCTGGAGTGAATCCTTTGCCACACTCAGTATCACTGCTGGTCTTTCCCAGAGAAAGGAATGAGGCACTTGTCTTTACAACTAAACTGTGGGCCCACTGGTAGATAACCACTAGCAATAAGAGAAAAAAGCAAAAATGGGAAGGGTTCCACTGATTGATGAATGGAAAGAGAGATTTGTCTTTATCAATATACTGTAGGTCTGCTAATAAATGAAATTGAGAATCAAAAGTTGAAAGAAACAATGAGGAGAACCATAAATTCCATAGGAATTTTAAAAAAGGCAAGGAGGGTATACATTAGAAGGGAATTTTAGGAATTAGGTGTTCCAGGAAGTCTGTACCTCTCAAGTATCTCAGCCAATGGGGAAAGAGAGAGGGAAAATACGGTCGGGAAATTAGGATAAAAAGGAGGCTGCGTCCTCCAAAAATTTGGGAGACCCCAGGGGAATGCCCCATGGCCTCTCCCTTTAGTAACAGGACTCCTCTGTCTCCCTTTTGGACATAAACCTCTGGTGTTGGTGGATTAATTTTCCTGACACCAGCAAAGGGCAAAGGGTAGAGTCTGAAGTGAGCAGTCATGGGTCTGGGTATTTTCACTCCCAGCTGCCAAACAGCATTTCCAGTAGTGATGATAAGACCACTCAAATAATGATGAAAAAGGAACCTGGTGAACACAGTTCAGCTGACCTCTTTAATTACCTGCTCGAGGAAATGACAAATTAAATGTAACACATCACTTCTCTCCACTTGAGCTCACAAATTCGTGTGACCAGCTGGGATGCCATCATTGACACCACAGGAGATGAAAGTTCAACCAAAAACTCATCTTCTGGTTTTTTCCTGATTTTTAGTTTCTTACTTGTCTAACTTGCTACAGCACAGCTGTAACTCATCTGCAGCTCATCTGTAATTTCTAAAATCAGTGTATCCAGTGCTGGAGTTCTCTATTCTTCAAGCAGATTTCTACTCAACATTCTAGTTCATAAACACACTTCAGACCCAACATATTTTAGAAGAAATACTATTTTCAGGGGGTTACAATACTTCTCAAACCCCTTATCCATTGCTTTATTATTCTTAGACATAGTATCTCTTTCATTGTTTGTGTTTTACTTACTCAGATAATGAAAGTCCTTATCTTTCTTTGCTTTTCACTATCTGTTCTGATCAACTCTACAACAAGATCAGTTCTTATTTCCTCTTGCTGCCTTGTTTTCACAAGTCCGATTGTCGACAAGCACAACAGTCCTTTGTTCTGAACATGCAGCTCCACACGTTTAGTCTGTGCTACTCCTAACCCCTTTTGTGCCAGTCTGAGCTCTCAGCAGCAGCTAATTGAGCTGCAAATCGAGCCTACACAAACCTCTTCAGGCAGAGCAGTTCCCTGAACCACCTAATTCTATAGTCAGAGGAGAAACAGCGCTGATTTGATCGAGGAGTGGAATATTTGGCAAGAACTAAAAGAAAAAGCCAAACAAAAAATCCCAAGATTTCATAGATTAGAAGGGACCTAAAATCTCATCTCATTCCAAACCCATGCCATGGCCAGGGACACCTCCACCACACCAGGCTGCTCTAAGCTCCATCCAACCTGGCCTTGGACACTTCCAGGAAGGGATCTAGACAGGTAACAGCTGATAGGGAATTACATAAAGCCACTCATCCAGTGCAATAACCTCCCTGAAACGCATGCGAGCTCTTCCTGAAGTTGAAACACAGCTCTTTTTAAAAATGAAAATTACTTGCAGGTAGGACTACAGACATCAGGACAGAAATCAGCTTCCTAATGTTTTCTTCAAACTGGTTTGTGCGGCTTCTCTCCATCCTCCACTGAGGAAGGAAGAAAAAAGAGGAATAGCAGCAAAAATCTGTCATGCTCATGATATCTGTGCCTTACAGACTAGGGGCTTTTTATTTTGGTTTCCTAGCAACTCTGAAGGCCGATTCAGCAGTGATTTTATACTGAGCACCAGTTACAGGGTTCCTTCAGCTCTTCTCAGAGACTTCAGAATTTTGAACTGCCTCCTTCTCTCCTTTAATGCACAAGTAAAGTGCAATCTTAGGCTGACTGGTAGATTAATAGTACCTATGTTTTAATTTCACCTACATTCCATCTTCTGAAGATTTTTTATTCCACATTGGAAAAAAAATGATGAAGAGCTCTTAATCAAATTGGTCAGGGGAAATGAACAAATGGAAAGGAGAATCTGCAGATTACAATGAAGCTATCATCAAAGAAGATCAAAGCCAGAGCTGACCTCACGTCACAGCTACGAAGCACCCAGATGCAGTTTCTGCAAAGTCTGTTACAAATACTTGCCATCTGTGAACGGTAAAAAGAGAAAAAACAGGCAAGAATAACGAGAAAAACCAGGCAAGAATAATGAGGTTAATTCTAGACCTTGACGAGCACTAAGCTTTTAAAATGATATTCGACATATCATTTCAAGATTCATAGAAATGCACCAAGAAATAAACGCTCGGAGCATCAGTATTTATGGCTGGGAATGTATTTTCCACTGAGAACAGCCACAACGCTGGCAGAAATGCTCCCAGCTTTCCATCACGCTGTCTAGCCAGCTTGCCTCAGAGGAGATCAGAAGCTGACCTGCATGGATTTAGTCTGCACGACCCACCGGCCTCCCTGCCAGGGCTGCCAATTCGTTTCAGTCGTGACAGTGTTTTCTGCGATGTGGCACGTTGCCAGTGGGCAACTGGATTAAGATCACCAAAGGACTTTTCCTGTCAGCCCAGAAGGAAAGCAGCTCTCTTTGCCATGTACAGGTCTTCTGGACAGGTTCAGCTGCAGTTTGAAAGCCTGTGCAGCAGGATGAATGTTCTGATTTACAGCATGGAACAACAGAAATGTGCTTTGTTGTGTCTCCAGACTTCGCTGCTGAAAATAGTTTTACTGTATAACTGCTCTCTTCAGAGGGGAAAAGGCAGAGACCCAGAGCATCACCAGCATGTGTGGTCCTTGAGAAACTCTGTCACCTTTTTTGCCCCACAGAAAATCAGTTCAGTTAAAAGCAAGAGGTGATGTTCCTCACGGTGCTTTATTGCTCCTAACTGAAGTCTGGGAATAAATGAAGCAGATAATCTGACACTAATGTTATTAATTTATTTCAATTCTCTGGTTTCCAGCTGCACATGCGGGAGACTCTGCTACTTACTTAGCATAAATTTGCAGCAAGATAATAATCTACTGAGAACAGGTAATTTTCACCGTGAAGAGATGACATTCTGCACGGTAACTAGAGAGAACAAATCACCTGGAAACCGAATCAGCGGGGTGGTGCTGGCCCACTCCTCTTGCTGATAGTCTGTGCATGCTGCAGTCACAGGGGTTTTTTGAGAGAATTTATCCTCTGCATGTGACTGAAGACATTTGACTCCAGGCATTTGGAAAGGACGCTGTTGCCGTGAGAGTCTGTCTGCTTCCATTGTCAGAGATGACAACAGGAGCAGTTTGAAAGGGTACAGTGTGGACAATTCAGCTGCTGTAGTTATTAATTATGACCACTTCACCACCACCATGGGCGTGCACGTAGATTTACCACTAAAGTGACAGTCTCTTGCTCCTGGGAGCATCCTGGATCACAAATGTGGCACGACATAGTGAAAAGCAGAGAGCAGGAGGGAAGGGAATGTACTTTGCAACCCCAAATCCCAAGATGTGTTTAATGCGTAATGTTCCTTTGGTAAAGAAAAGGCCAGTTTGGATTTTGGTTCTTAAAAGCAAAGTTGGAAGGTCTACACGCAGGGTTTGAAGGAAAGTTGGAGGAGGAATTGTTCATTCTGCATTTTTCAGTATTATGATAATATCTTTAGTATTTATTTTGCCATTTTTCACCCACCGCCTTTGGTCAAAACTTCTTTCATTTTATTCTGTCTTACAACACTCTTCCTTTAAACTCAGCTTCCATGTTCAAGTGATTATGTGGAACAAAAATATCAGAAAACGTAATCAAGGGAACTAAAGAAGGCTCATGGCTTTCCCGATTGACTGTAAGTGTAGTCTGGCTTCTGGATTTTCAAGTGCCTCTCAACGCATTAAAAATCTGCATATGAAAAAACTGCTGAAATGACTTGAAGATCAGAGCTTGCATCTCGGAAATAACTAGCTGTTCCTTTCTTCAAGGTTCGAATAATTTAGCTGGAATAAGCTATCCAAAGGACCAGGCACAAGGCCAAGGAGGTGTGGTTACAGATAAGAAGGCATAACCTAAGGCAAAATCCCCTGGCGAGCTCTTGTAACCACCGGGACAAATGCAGAGAGGGAAGGGCAGAGGACTTCTTTGCCCTTAATTGTCTAAGTGAGCCTAAGGAGATTAGCTGCACAATTAGGTATCTAATTAGTGCCACTCCCAGCCAGGACAGCAGCCTGTGTTCCGTGTGCTTCGGTATTATACACCTGAGGTCTGACCTATAAATGGAGTTTGAGCTGCCTTTGCAGCCCCTCAAATCCCACCTCACTGTGCTACAGGACAGCACACACACCACGAGAGAGTGTGAATCCATCGGCACAGGATCTGCTTGTCAGGAAACAAATCTTGCTTTTTCAAAAACTCCTTTTCAGAACAGCCCAAAAAGAAGTCGCGTGATGTGGGCTTCCAAGCAGGGGTTCAGAGAGGCAGCGAGGCAGGAGTCCAGAGCGAGGAATGAATTATTTATTAAATTTACAATCCCATGTATATATTCTAGTTCCATAAAGCAATTGAACAGTGCTCACACTTCTCCTAGGGTGATTGGTCAAAGTCTCAGACACCCAGTAAGAAATGCTTTTTCCTAATATAATGTACACGAGGTCAGAAGATACCAGATATGAATGCTATTTACAAAAACCCTATCTATTGTTTACATAGCTTACACAGCAAAGGAAAAGTTCTCACAGAATGAATGCAAGAAGAGAAAATTTCCCTGCTAACAGCATTTCAGCATCCACAGCGTGACACAGGCATGAGACAGAACTGGGACACAAACAGCAAATCATCGAAGGGCTTGGAGCAGCCTGGGACAGGAGGAGGTGTCCCTGCCCATGGCAGGGGGTTGGAACNTCCCTTCCACGCCCTTCGATGATTTGCTGTTTGTGTCCCAGTTCCGTTCAACCCAGCCTTGGACACTTCCAGGGATCCAGGGGCAGCCACAGCTTCTCTGGACGGCCTGTGTCAGTACCTCACCACCCTCTCAGGGAAGAATTTCTTTTTAACACCCAACCTAAACCTACTCTCTTTAAGTTTGAAGCCAATGCCCCTCATCCTGTTGGTGCCTTAGGATTTTAGCTTTTATATTTTCATATATTTGTAATCCTGGAGTTCTTTAGTGTATAACTCTGAGCTCCATACAGAGTGTGAGCACCTGCTTTTCCCATTTTGGTCAGACACAACAATTCCTCTCCAGGCCTGGGAATCCAGGGCACCTCACTGTCTCAGCCCCGAGAAATGGAAACAAAAGTGAGTTAGGGGGGAGCAAACTGAGAGAATGGGACTGCACTGCCTGAAGCTGTAATTAGACAATTAACCTCTGATATGGAAATGAAAAGAACTTCTATCTGTCCCAAAAACGTGTGGCTGTGTCCATCCTGGGAGCAGCCCCTGTGAGACTCCTGCACTGCCCAAGGTGCGCCCTGGGAAGGCCTTTCCATAAATCCCTGCCCTTTATCCTTTCTCTCTGCCCAGCCTCTGCTCCAGGGCAGCCTCTCCAAGGCATCACCGTCACTCCACATCCTCATTCTTTTCAAGCACTTGTCCTTTTCCTAGAAACCAACTCAATAAAAACATAAGCAATTGAATTTCATCATATTCAAACCACTCTCAGTCAGCTCTGTTCTAGCTCCAATCTCCACAGCTTTGTTTTGGGGTGACCTGCTGCTGTTCACTGCTTTGTTCTGGTCACCTCTTGGTACCTGACCCCAGCACTTCATGCTGAGCGGGGCCATTCAGGCTGCACCAAGCCTCCCTCGTGTTCTCCAAACCTGTTCTATCTACCCGTGCAAACAGAAGCAGCACACTCTTTTTCTCAGCCTAAACACATAGGAATAATTTCCACAAGACTACAAAGGGTTTCTGGTGTGGGTTTTTTTTTCCTTCCTAATCAACCCGTTTATTTTGCTAGTGTGCATGCTAAGAGGGGATGCTTTTAGGGATGGCTGACTGTAATTATGTAAGACAAGAGCAGAGAAGCTGCATTCAGATTCATTTCCTCCACAGCCAGAGCCTTGATTTTCTGAGAATTAAATTCCCGTAATGAAGGGGGAGCCTTTGAGTGCTGCTACTGCTGTTTTACATCTCTCATTACACCCTCTGAGTGCACACAAGTAATGACCAAATGATTTCAGGGTTTAGCTCTTGAAGTAAAATCAGCATCTCTAGGTCAATGTTACATAAATGGCCAGACTGTGTGCTGGAAAAACATGCACATATTGCTTTCTCTGCCTCGTGCAGCCCTGTTCTGGAGCCTCAACGAAACAAGGGTATGGCCAAGAGATCAGAGAGGTTCAAAAGAGAGAAACATCATTATAGAATCACAGAATGGCTTGGGTGGAAGGGACCTTAAAGATCCTCTCATTCTAACCTCCCTGCCATGGGCAGTGACACCTTCCCCTAGACCAGGCTGCTCCAAGCCCCGTCCAACCTGGCCTTGAACACTTCCAAGCGTGAGGATTCACAATTTCCCTGGGCAACCTGTGCCAGTGCCTGACCACCTCCCAAGGAAAGAATTTCTTCTTAATATCTAATCTAACCCTACTCTGTCACTGTGAAGCCATCCCCCCTGTCCTGTCACCCCGTGCTCTTGTAGAAATCTCTCTCCAGTGGCCAGGAGGAACAGGAGGGGCTCTGCCTGCCCCTCTAAAAGCAGGGCTTGGGAGCTGCTGAAGGTCAGAGTTCACAGGGAAGGGGCCTGTAAGCCCTGCAGGAGCAGGAGGGCTGAACAGGAACGGCACGGTGCTCAGGAAGTCCTGACCTGACGGGCTCTGCGTGGCTCAGCAGGCTGGGGAGGAGAGCCCCAAAACAGGCTCACGGTGATGTTACTCTTCTTCACTCCTGCTGCACTGAGAGCATTTCGGGCCAGGTGGATGCTGACCAACATCCCCACAGAGCACTCTGTGATAAAGTAATTGTAATTTCCCTGTTTTTCCTCTTTTTAAACCAGCGTAATGAACATGTCCTCTCCCTCGTGTTGCCAGACTTTGTCTGCCCTGCTCATGTCAGTGGCAAGCTCCTGCAGGCAAGGCTTGTCTTCTGCTATTTGTATGGGCTTTGTGCAGCGCCATCTGACCTGAGAGGCACTGCCACACCGCAGCATCAACAGCAGACGCTGAAGCAATGCCTGGTTACAAAAATAAACACATGAAAAATACATTTATGACCCTTGTGTACGGCAAAGTGCTGCACACAGGCAGACGTCCATTAAGGGAAGATTCAATACCACAGAGTGGTCTGGACTCCCTCAACCTCTTTTCTTCCATCACTCACAATATAAATACATTCCAGATCAGAATTTCTTAGGATTACTTAGAAATATCCTTATTTTATCTATCTATTTTCTATCAGATAGTGAACTGTATATTGCAAGAGAGGGTTCAACTTCATCTGGGATCATAAATATCATAGGTTGTTTTAACATTTACTTGAGTATATTTTCTTTTTAAAAAAATCATCTAAATAGAACAAAATTAAGCCCACAGCAGTAGAGAAAGAGATAAAAAACAACCCCCAAACCATGCATACAAAAGCAAGGCGCAACAGGGAAAAAATAAAGCAGCTGTAACCTCAAGTGGAAACAATTTGATTACCATCAATTCCCTGAAGTACTGACCAGATAAACACTTGTTTAGTTTATAAGTTCTGACAAGATCACAACCCAAGGTAGTACAGCGGCAAGGGAGTGATTTTTCTATTTATTTATTGAAGCTGCTGAGAAAATAATAAAGACTGGAATTAAATTCCATGTCTTCTGTGTAGCTACAAAACATTACCAGTAGGCAGGCAAGGCAAACTCACTGGTATTGTTACCAAGATCACAAAGACCCACACGCCTAAAGCAATGCACAGTGAAATTTCAAAGTTGCTTAGATTTGAAAATCCGACTTTATTATATTTATAAAATAATTTCCTACCAGATGTCTAAGAACTAATCACATCATCTGGCAAATGTTATATTTGCCTCCCGCCCTCCCCATTTTATTTTTTTGCTCAGTTATGAGAAATATTTTTATTTTTTAAGTGCAAATTTAACGTCCATTTTGAGGAAGCAAAAAGATTATTATGGGAAAGGATGAATTCAGTAGACAAGGAGTTACTGCCATTAAACTTTCTCCTAGTGCCTAAATATAGAAATTATAGCCAGATAAACTGCTTACGTAAAATCTCTTTATCACTTCTTAAAATGATGAAGTCTGGAGCTGCAGCAGCTTTTGTCCACAGTTTCAGAAGACTTTTTTTATATTGTTCAGTCACAGAAAACCTCTGGCCTTTTGCCCCCTTTACTCTTTTTTCATTCCTGGCTTCAGGAATGTTGCAGATCCCCTGGGTTATTAACACCTCAGCTGGAGCTATCAGTCCTACCTTGAAGAAACCCGCATGGAAACAATCATCTCATGTGGGAATCAGAAATTGGATTTGATCTCCAGCTGGGAAAATTCAACAACTGGCTCCAGTCAGGGCCAAATGTGAGCCTAATCCAAATGAAGGATGCACATAGACAGGGGCTGGACTAAGGATGAGAGGCACAAATGCGTTCTGCATTGCCTGGGCCTAACGAGAAAGGCAAATTCTTCTCACAAATGTTTGCAACAGGTAAAAATCAAGAATTTGCCATAGTACATGAAGACACAAACTCTTCCGACACCATTCCCTCTGACAGCCAAAATTAACACAAAGTCTTATTCAAATATATTAAGTCAAAGAGACCGCAGCATTTAGAAGTTTCCAGCATTTGCCTTTTGCAAATTCTGATGAGTCCTGTCCTTTTTTCCTCACACTGAGCCTTCAAGGACTAAGGTATTAAATGCTATTAAATCTCTCATCCGTGGCATCTCATTTACTTGGTACACCCCGCTGGAAAATAATGGACCCCTTGATAAAGATCACAAACACTATTTCAGGTCAGTCATGAGGGTTTTGCAGCTAAGAGGAAAATAAATTAACAGAAAGTAAATTTAACTTTAGCCAAGTCATGACTGCAGGTTCTGTATAATATCATCTATCATCCCCTCCTTTCTCTGCTCACTCAGCTGAACAGAAATCTAAACTAACCTATTAATTTACCCAGTCCTGACTCCAAATATTGAAAGCCCAAAGTGCTGGTTCAGCCACAGGTTGGATGGGGTGAGGCAGATGAGTTCCTGGTCATAACAGTCATCAGATTTTACAAAATAATGATCAGTATGTCAAGCTGCATCTGTCACAAAAATATGTATTTTTGACATGTTCTTTTGAAAAAGTCTTTTTGATTTCTAAAAGCTTTTCTTCAGTCCAAGAAGCATTTGAGATTCTCAGTCCTCTCCAGCTTCCATCAGGCTGTCAAAATGAGGAGCATTTATCCCTGAAAATTCTTAGTTCGGTATGAAATATTGAAAAGGTGATGTGGGGCCAAGCTGGTGACCTACATTTCACCATTCCTGAAATAACAATACAGAGGGGAGGCAGTGGACAGATGAGCAGGAAGAGACCAAAGTCATAAAATGAAAGGAATAAATGAGAAAAATTAGAAAGAGAGAGGTATGTACTTGGCAAACCAGAGAGGTAAGAAGAAAGGAGTGAAAATGGAGTGACCTGAAGAGGAAAGCCAAAAAGCAGGAAGAATGCAGGGGATTTCCTGGGAATAAAGTGTCCTGGGAGTAGGGGCAAAACTGAGGATTGCACATCACGCTGAAGGTCTCAGCAACTGCCTGGAATTGAGTTGAGAATTCAATGACCAAAATCTAAACATAAAATAAAAAAAAGGGGTTTAGCCTTCTGTAGCCCTTGCAGATTATTTCTATTCCCGTTTGTGCCGGTGCACTGCAGCTCCCCGAGTGAGCTGCCATGATTTCCTTCCCCAGACTCCACCGAGCTGCTAGACAATGCAGCTTCAAATAATTGCTTTAGTGGGCTTGAAGGGGATGATTTTTTCCATGATTCAAGAGGCTGTGAACCAAATCTCTGTGATGCTTTCCTGTGTAGTGTTAGGATCTTCATTCTGGGAATTTATCAAATCACTGATTTGAAGACTAATATTCATGAGAAACAGAACTAGGCTGTTCTGTATTTCCCCTATTCTGTTCTTTAAAACATCACACATATTATCACAGTGCTTCTTAGACCACTAAAGATACAAATTTTAGGGCTGATATTTGGCTTTCTATATATTTCTGGGTTTGAAGGTTGGAATTCTGACATTCTGCAGAAAACTGGTTACTAATTTAAAAAATAGAAAGAAGCTATAGATATGCACACTTCCATTTTAAACAGCTGCCGCATTCTGCAACAAACCAGGAACCCAGTTTTGTATTCTGGGTTGCTAATTAGTTATTATCTTTTATAGCTTTAATCAATGAACTGCTAAAGCTAAGCCAGAGCAGTGTCCTCTGCTGTTATTTGTAAATTAACCTTTAACAGTCTCCAAGAAACAGCACTTTCAGGCCCTGCACATTCTTTGCAGTGACTGCTCGATGAGTCTTAATCACACCTTTTTCTGCAGATGAGGAAGGTCATTTGAAGAAGGAGAACAGAAACTCACTGACATTTAGGAAGAAATTGTCCTCCGCTTACAGCCACGGTGTAAAGCTATGTGATACGAAATCCGTTACAACTTAGGTCTCGTCACTCTCTGAGTTATTTTCTTAGGCTCTTTCTCTTTAAACTGGGTTTTTAGAAGACAATTCGGTGGCCAAGAGCTTTGTGACAGTACTGTGGGACCCTGCAAGCTTCCACTGTAATAATTTCAAGAACAGTGTCTGTTCCAACAGTGAGACTCAACACCCCCCCAAAAACACTTTTCATTCCTTCTGTGCTGATGTTCCACGGACCCACAGACGCAGACAATGCCAAATGGTTATTCCATGACAAGAACAGCTGCAGTGCAGTTTCTGTCCCACTCACCCCAGTCTGTTACCCAACCCCAGCGTGCCAATCTTCTTCCCAGTCACTTAAAAACCAACGCTGTGCCATTCCCAAGGCTATCTGCCTCCTGCACACCTTCTAGCATCTCTTCCAACTGTTTCTCTCTGCCAGATCCTCTGTGCTCACCTTTCTGTTATGAGATTTTTACTGGTGTCCCCTCTCCTGCCCTTAGGTTTCTCTGCTCAGATCTCTTCTCCTTACACCACCATCCTGTATCTTATCTGGACCCTCACCACAGTTTCATTGGAACTAAGTATCTCTTTCAGACACAATATTCTCGTTCATGTTTGATTTGCTTGACATCCAAAGCAGTCTGTGAAACAGAGAATTGGGAATGCCACACTTAACAGTGGATAATTATAAGAATTTCTTCCCCTATCAAGGCATTCTTGGACATTTTTCTTAAAATCCACACAAGAACCCCTGTCCTTTCTTCACAGTTTTCCCGCAGTCATTCTGCTCACAACATCCCACCCCAGACCAGCAGTACAAATCTTACTAGGAAGACTGACTTTACCTTTCAGGCAATTTTGCTTATTTGACATATTTACGCTTGCTTCACGTTTAATTTGCAGAATTCATCGCTCGTTCTGCATCTCATGGCTCATCAAATGACCTTGTCTGCATTCCAGGTGACTGCAGCAGGAACCATCCTCTGGGAGCAGTACAAATCTATTCCAGAGAAACTGTAGCTCCCAGCATAAACCCAGGGCAGTCTGGGAATATGTGGGCGAGGAACATCCCTAGCTAGCATGGCACGTGTGAGAAGGCCACGGTTAGGCAGGAAGTAAGGAACAGCAGGAAAAAACTGAATAAAACCAGGAAAGCTGCGAGACACACAAATTTCAGAGGACAAGCACTGAAAGAGTCAGATTTGGGGTGATGGGATGCAAAGAGCTTTGTACAAAAGGACCTCACGCATCACCTTGTTTCACCTCCCTGCCATGGGACACCTCCCACTGTCCCAGGCTGCTCCAAGCCCTGTCCAGCCTGGCCTTGGCCACTTCCAGGGATGGGGCAGCCACAGCTTCTCTGAGCAGCCTGTGCCAGGGTCTCACCACCCTCATAGAGAAAAATTTCTTCCTGCAGTGCTCCCAACCAGTCCCTGAAGGTCTGTCTGCTGTGCTCCTGCCCTTGGGAGAGCCCAGGCAGTGCACACAGGCTCTGATAAAATAATTGCACTGCATCCAGCTCTGGGGCCCCAGCACAGGGAGGACATTGACCTGCTGGAGCTTTAAAACACAGGGTTACCACCTTTCCTCCCCAGCTAATTCCCTGAGAAAAGGAGAAGAAATAGCAGATATATTTAGAAGAATATTACCACAGTAAAATCAGAAGCACAAAATTAGTGTATTTTAGGATGGCATTTGCCCAGGCAATCTTAATTCAGCCCCTTGTGCATATTTGTAAGGGTAGACACTGAAATCCTCATTTCCTGAAAGTCCGTGGGTTATTTGACGTGGACTTCAGAGATGCCAGCATTTCACCCACGGCTTCACCTACACACAAATTTCAGATGCAGGTTTTACCATGAGATCCTTTCATCTTTTACAGAGCTTTTATGGAATTGGAAGTCTTTTCTTTTCCCCCCTCTGCATACGGTGTGTGGCCCAGTGCCTTATTTACTGCACACAGATAAAGTCTACACTGAATACAGGGTTTGAAATTTCTCACGACCGGTTTTCATCACAAATCCTTATTGTTCTCCTGAGTCTTACATGTGCTACGAGAGCATCTTTAGACCGTTTTTGTGAAGCATTTGCATTACACCAGCTCTGTTTTGTAGGTTGGAACCAGCAGCACAGAGAAATACACACGGATTTGTCTAATGCCTACTAACTCTAAGCTCTGAATTATTCATGGGTCTGATTTATTCAGAAATCTTCAGTATTTTATGTCTAGAGCAAAATTTCTGTCCAGCTTAGATTCTTTTATGAGCTCTCACCATTTTTGCCAATCAAGCTCCATTTATTCCGAGTTGGCTATCAAAAAACCAGAGTTCCCTTAGATTAGTGGTCACCTAGAGTCTGATCAAATTGCCAAAACTCTCAAAGGACACAGAGCAGAAACCAGAAATCTGTCTTCATTCCCTGATCTCACTACATAACTTTTGAGCTAAACTCAAAGCCAGAGAGAGTTTGAACCTTCTTGTCCCACCCCACCTGGAAGTTTCCTGACTGCAAACCTACAATCTGTTGCACTGGTGCCTGAGAAGATGCAAACACAATTAAAAAAATGCCACATCCAGATCCACTGTCCCTTGCATGGATGAAATATGCAATCAAGTCAGCAGGAATGCTGCCAGTCAAATAAGGACCAGGTTTTGTTTGGGCAACACGTATTTGCTGAAAAACATGTGATGATGTTCGAATTCAGCTGCATATTAGGAATTAAGGATTTGCTGATTTCACACTTGACTTGTTATTACAGATTTTGACCCTAAACCAAAAAAAGAAAGAAACACTGAAAGCGATTTCTGTGGGGATCTATAGGCAGGATTCTAAACCAGTGGTAGTAATTTGCTAAATGTGTGATGTGCTGAGGCTACAAAAGCTAACACAACCATTAATCCTGAGATTTCTCCATGAAACACCTGTTTGCTGTTAAGGATCAGGGATATCGACAGCTTTTGGTTACAAAGAGAGGAGAAGAATATTATCTGAAATATAATACACACCACACCACCACACACACAAAAAATAAAGGTCTAATTAATGTAATATCAGGGTCAGCAATGCCTTGGGAGTGGACAAAGACAAAATAAAATAATCTTCTTTTTGCTGGGATGCGTTCGTTGCACAAGTGCCTCACAAGTCAGGGAAGGAAGCAGCAATAAGAGCCAAGGGTTACTGCTGCTCAAAGAGATATTCAGGTTCCCAAAGCGAGTCTGAAATGATTAAGATCCCAAAAAAGAATAGAAAGCAGGTCTCCAGATAGTGGAAAAGGGCTCTGAGATCCAAATGTCAATGGACCTCCTGAGATGACAGAACCCTCCTACCTTTGCACTTGCATTCAGGGGCTTGGAAATCGGCAGTAGCAGCAAGAAAACATCTGGGAGAACGTTTGTGTCTGTACAGGGCCCGGTGTAAGGCAGTACACCGAGCGCTCGGCCAAGGATGATCAGCGCAGCCAAAAGCGCTGGACAATGCCTTGGGAGTGCACAAAGACAAAATAAAATAATCTTCTTTTTGCTGGGATGCGTTCGTTGCACAAGTGCCTCACAAGTCAGGGAAGGAAGCAGCAATAAGAGCCAAGGGTTAGTACTGCTCAAAGAGATATTCAGGTTCACAAAGTGAGTCTAAAATGATCAAGATCCAAAAGAAGAATAGAAAGCAGGGCTCTAGATAGTGGAAAAGGGCTCTGGGAGCCAAATGTCCATGGACCTCCTGAGATGACAGAACCCTCCTACCTTTGCACTTGCATTCAGGTGCTTGGAAATTGGCATGACTGGTTTTCAGTCATGAAAACCAGCAAGAAAACATCTGGGAGAACGTTTGTGTCTGTACAGGGCCCGGTGTAAGGCAGTACACCGAGCGCTCGGCCAAGGATGATCAGCGCAGCCAAAAGCCTGAGGGAACCCCTTGCAAAGGTCAGAGTGTACTCGTGGTGACATTTTCAAATGCAAGCTCGACAGTCACACACCCTTCATGTTCTGCAAAGGCTGTGTCTTCCTGCAAAGGCTGCAACGGAAGGAAGGGCACACAAACCCCAGGTGATCATAGCCTGGGGCCCCGTTGTATATTAAATTAATTTCCAAATCTGTTCCTGCAAACAACCCTTCTGCAGCACCGCTGCAGGTTTGGCTGGGCACCATCAATCTGTGGATGTTGTAACTGTGATTGCAAATCCTCAAGTTGTTCCTTAGCCCAGATGAAATTCCCATTTAAGTAAATAGAAAGGTTTGCACCAAAAAACATCAAACATCTTTTCTGCTGGACACCCCACTTCCCAGCCCTGGAGCTGCCTCTGTGATATGAGCATCACTCCTCATTTGAATTCCTGACTGAGTTCACAGTGTCGTTTGGACATGGCTGAAAACAGTGACTGACTGCTCCTCTATGTCTCTATATTATTCCTGCTCCAAAATCAAAATTGGGAATATTTTCTTTGTCTGCACTGCAAAACATCCAGGTGATTTTTTTTTCTGCACTGCAAAACATCCAGGTGATTTTTTTTTCTGCACTGCAAAACATCCAAGTGATTTTTTTTCCCCCAAACTCCATGAGAGCCTTCTGCCAATTCTTCTTGACTGCTGTGAAGTCATCAGTCAGTGACAGAGTCAATGAAGCTACATTCTAAACCATGCTTTTTGGCATTTATTTGGACAAATAAATAACATTTTCGTTTCCATCATCGTGTGTTAGTGAATGAAACGAGCTAGCAAAAAAATTAGGTCTGATTTCACCACAGAAAAGTAAAATGAGAAGAGACATTCGAAGAGACTTGCTGGCTTTGTAAAAATAACAGAGGGAGAACTGATAAGCTCCTACCCCAGTTTTACTGTTTTTTTGAAATGGAGGGTAAATCAGCTCTGGAATACACACACCTGAATACACACATCAAAACGGAACCATTATTCCATTATTCCATTACACAAACCAGTAACCTCCAAAAGCAGGGTGAAAGCTGGATCAGGGACTCATCTCCAGTGCTCATCTGAGACTGAGCAAAGAAAAAGCTGTATTTTATGCTCTATTGTTCCACTCTATTTAGATTCCACGGATTCATTTACAAGAACTTTGAATCCAGATCACAGAATATTCTGAGCTGGAAAGGACCCACAAGGATCATCAAGTCCAGCTCTGAAGTGAATGGCTCCTAATCTCACACAGGGATTAAACCCACAACCTTGGGGTTATTAGCACCATGCTCTGACCAGCCGAGCTCATCTGAGGGTCTTCACTCAGAGATATAAAACAGAGGAAAAATTAAATAACAGCATTAAGACATCTACCGCAGTTAACATTAGTTCCTCACAAATATTCTGGATTTTCACATCCTTACCTGCTGTAGCACTGGAGACCGTTGGCCACTGCTGCTCAGGCCCTGCTGCTCCTCCACGCAGGACTCCTGCCTCCTCCATATGCACAGCACTGGGTAAGCAAATAGCACAGTTGGATTACACAGTTCCCTTCTGCCCCGGACCTCCCAGCATTTCCCTTTCCTGCTACTCATCAAAGCTCGTAACTATTTAGCACTGTGCAGCTACTCCTGCAGTATTGCATGGTGTTAGCAGCACGAGAAGCAGCTGGTTTGGCTTGCAAAAAATACCTTTGATTATTTACTAAGACCCATTTGTGGAGTAACTTCTAAAACAAACACACCTGCAGGACACTTTGCTCTCATTGACTGGGAGTCACTGATAAGGAGGTGACACATCTTTGCTCTTAGCAACTTTAGGCAAATGATTACAAAGTTGGTGGATTTAGTTCTGAGCTTCTGTCATTGTGCCATTTTAGATCCCACCTGGGTTGCTGCACATTTCTCGTGAGAATTCAGGAAGAGAAATTCATTTTCTCAAATGAGGAAATGAATACAGCGAATTTTACAGTGTCACATCACGAGCACGGGGCACTGAAAGCACCAATTTGCACCTTACATGGAAGGAAAAGAAAAGATGTGCGTTTTTTAATACAAAACTAAGCATGGTATTTACACGCAGCTCCTTAAGAGAAACAGGATTCCGTGGCTGTGTCCCTGTCCCTGCTCCTTGGCTTCGCCCTCCCTTTCACGCTTCCAGCTCAGCTCAAGGGGCAGTTTCATCCAAACGTGGCAGACATCAAGGGGTACGAAATTTCTCCAAGTTTTATGAAAAATCAGCATTTTCTGAAAACCATCAGCTGAGCAGGGCACACAGGCTCAAAACCTGAGATTTCAGGTGAGGACAGGAGCTGCTGATGTGAGAGAGCAGAGGAACATGGGGCCTTTCTGGGAAATTGTACATTGGTCTCGTGAGATGAATTGTTTTAAATAAGCTCTTACTTTTCATTAATTGTTCAAGTAGCTTCAGACAAGATCTTGAACTTTGTATAGAAAGGAATGTGGATCCACAAGAGCATGCCTGACTCAGGACCAGCAGATAAGGTGCTCAGGTAGGCAGAATTCCTTCTTCAGGATCCTGCTGCCCAGACTGTTCATTGATTTTGCAGTTATGGATCACAAAAAAAATTGAAAGTCACAGCAGGAATATAAAAGAAAGAAAACAGCTTGCCCAGTAGGCCACAAAGTCAAGCTTGCTCTGTCTTCCCTTGCTTTTGGCCCTTGAGGTTTAGATTCCTTTTTACACAGCATCTCAAAGTCAGTTGGGAGTCACTCTGTGTCCTCACCCTCATGAAGCACAGTGTGACTGAATTTAGGACTTCAGTCTTATCAAGACTCTTCAGCCCTGTGGATAATGGGCAAAGGCACAGCACCACTGCACCAATTATTTTGAGAAACCCATAACATCCTGCACTTTGTGATGCTACTAGGAATGACTGCAGCCTTATAACTGCATCTAAACCTGTGCAGGAACCTTATTAATCACGTCAGATTACACCTGAATACAGAACCGGTTTTCTAATCTGCTCAGGGAGAGCAAAAATGTTGTTTGATTTAGGTTCTACAGAAACAATTTCAGCATAATTCTCTTTTTCCAAGTGTACTGAGTAGAAAATTACAGCAGAGACTGCTTGCAGTATTAGGCAGAGGATTTTCAAAGATGTCTAAAGAGATTTGGACAAAAGCCTCACTTTTCCTTCTTTGAAAATCCATCTCACATCTTCAAAAAGTCCTTTCAACTGTATTAATCTTCTTGATTGCACCATGTGGTTCGTAAACCTGCTGCAGGAGCAGCTACTTTTATGGTAATGAGAAACGAGAAGATGGAAATGCAGACTGACTATTGAAACATCAGCGCTGATGATTACAGGGAGCTTTAAAATAAACAAAAAGCATATAATGACAATTAAACGATTCAATAATTGGAACAATTATGCCTTGACAGTCAATGGATACAAAAGCAGAAGGTAAAAAGGAAAGAAAAGCACAGCTCTACAGCAGTGCAATAACAGCATAAGATGCAAGTCAGACGGAATCTGTAGCACGTGGAGGTTGGAAGTGACAGCAGCAGGACTCAGGTGCTCCCATCCCAGCACAGATATCATCAGTTTAGGGCACGAGGAGAAACTTTGTCCTTTCCACAGAGGAAAAAGACAGAACTCCCCTTGCCTGGAGAAACATCACACATACCTTTGCATTCCTGCCCTCAGGGATGCAGAGTAGCGCCAGTCCGGATTGGGGTGTTTTGGCTGTAGAAACAAAAGCCCAGGACAATGCTGTTAGTGTCAGTAAAAGGGGCTAAAAAGCACATGCATCTGGCTAATTCTGTCAGAAAAGTCTACGTGGATATACTCAATTTTTGTGAATTGCCAAAATCTTTCTACGAATCTAAAGAAACTTTCGAATGGGCGCACAGGGAGTGACTTTGTAATAAACTTGTCTGCATGGCAAGGCCTTTGGCTAGAGATGATCTCTGAGGAACAACATTTAATGCTGCAAACTGGTGGAAAATTATTTCATACATTCATCAACATTTTGTTCACAGGATAAAAATCCAGCATCAGAAAACCAGAAAATAGGTTGTTTGTTTACCTGATAAGGTGAGGAAACTCAGACTCCTCCTGCAGGGAATAGTTTCTGCCTGAGGGGGTAAAAATGCAGCTCCCTGTGAGGAGGACATGGGGGGCAACGAGGTTTCTGCTGGAATTCAGTGAACTGCAGAGGACTGCAATGGATGGGATCAGATTTGCAGACTGCAGCAAGTCTTTTATTAAGGACAGACATGTTCACAACACCAAAACCTATCAGATCCTCCATATTCATGAGAGGGCATTAGAGGCAGAAGGGGAAAATAGCCAGCAACACCCTTTGACCAACAAACCTCAGCATATGCTGATGTGCTGCAGCGTGACTTGCTAAATAAGGAGATAATTAAGAAATCCTCTGTTGATCAAAAATTGCTCCAGAAAATAGTTTTTGCATTGTCAGGGGACCGTCACTATAATTTTCAGCTACAGCCAATGAGTGCAAGCTCAGGTCCTTTAAAATTAAGTCCTGAGGACATACCAAGGTTATTTGTCAGGGTACCAAAAACATTGTTCTGTAGGTGACAGTGTAGCGAGTGCTTAAGTTCAGGCACTGGAATTCAAGGATAGAACTTAAGTCCAAAAACGTAATGGACTGCATTCATTCCTGATGTGTTTTGCACAGTGCCAAACACACAAATAATAAATGACAGTAATGGTTTAATTCTCTTCAAATTATTGGAGGCAGATCAGAAATGAATTTGACCCCATTACTTGAAAGAGAAAAAGAGTGTTGAATGTTCTGAATTATTTAAAGCCAACTCTGTCTTTCCTCTGGAGGTTTGGCGTATGCTTTTCCCTGGATCAATAGGTTTTATTCAAACAAAAATGGAGCAATTACAACTTACAGTATTGCTCTATCACCACACTTCCCAGGTCCAGCATCACTCAAGACTGAGACGGTCTTGGATGATGCACATACGAGTATTCTTTAAGGTCTGAGTTACACAAAAGGGAGGAGGCTGCTATTTGCAACCACACATTAAACATCTGTGCGAGCAATTTCCTTCCCATTTAGCCCCCTGCTCTCTCTCATGCTCAGCTTCTGCTGAGTCTAGCAGAAAGTGGTTTGACAAGAAGCCCATGATGCATGGTTCTAGTCTTTTCTGATTAATTCCATTTTGGCCTCAGTCCCAGGGATGTCAAAGCAACTCTAAAGCCAACCATGTAGTAGCAGTCAATGGAAGAGGATAGAGAACAACACACACTGAGCAGATCCTCTCCTGAGCTTGCCTTTCTTGAGTATGAAGGGTGCTGACACCAGAAGATTTGGCTTTTCCTCTGCTGGGGATTATTTTCTAGCAGAGGAACTGCTGGACTGGAGGAAAGCCCCCTTGTTTTATTCTGCAGTTTCAGAGGTGCAGGTTATTAACTCATCCAGGCTTGTAGGCAACGTGAGGAGGAGGAATTTTACCACAGTCCCAGGCAAAACACAGATAAAGTGAGGTTTCATGAAAGCAGTGAAGAAGTCTGACACGAGTTGGGTAGGAGTGAGAAAAGAGGAAAACGACCACTCACTCACAGTACATAGATTTTTGATGTTCGGGTGAGAGCTTTCCACCTCTTGGCTAGAACACAAAAATCTATGTTCTGTTTGCAATGGGACATCAGATCTTAAATGGGTGATGGTGGCAGGAGAAACTCATCAGTTAGAAATTCATCATTTTTTCACTTCACAGGCATGGACCAAGACTCCTCAGGTCAATATAAGAGAAATTAGGATTTTCAAGGGTTACTATCCAGAAGCTGTGGCATCCTGTGGCTATTCCCAAACAGTTCCCCCTTTGCTGTGACTCTTTAGGTAGGGCTGTAGTGCTGCTTCCAGAGGAGCAGAAGAAGGAAGGGGGGAACAGGAAGAGAAAAAGGTGGAAAGATCTATTGCCACAGTTGACTGTCGGGGCTGGGTTGGTTTTTTTTTAAACTGTGAAAAAAAATCAATATCTGTGACTTCTTTTTAAAGTCATTACAGGAAGAACAAGAGCATGAGGCAGTTGGGCAGCAGTCTGCCTTTGTGCAGAGCTCTTTTCACCCAATTTTACCATGTGCTTCGCTGGGTAGTTCAGAGCTCAGCAAGAGGCACATTTGTCCCACACTTGTGTGACCACAGGTCAATGTCCTGCAACTCACAAAATCAGTGAAAATTCTCTTTGTTCTTCTACAGACTGTAATTCTTTCAGTTTGTCTGGCCATAAGAGAAAAGTTGTTTCAACACCTCTCTAAATGAGACGGGACCAGAAAAGCCACAAAGCATCCCCAGCTATAGAAGTTGAGCACAGCAGAAGCAGCAAACCCATTCAGTAATATCTCTCCCCAGCTCAGATGCAGCGGTGTTGCTTTTCAGAAATCCACCAGGAATTCACAGTGTGCACACCTGGGCTGGTTTCTGTCTCTGGCTACGAAGAGCCCACCTTCACCAGACCTCTCCCTGCAACCTGCCACGTGGCCAAGTGTGTCCCACAGCCCACGGCCACTGTGCCAGGGCACCGGGTGGCCCATCTCAAAGCAGAGCTGAGGCCCAGGCGGGCACAGGGGGCTGCACAGCAGCTCTCAGGGGCTCCTCTGCAAAGCCCCATCACAGACTTGGCTGTGAGACGTGCAGCTGTGTCCCAAACCCACACCACCAGGGCGAGGTACGGCTGACCAGGACGTGTGAGCACAGAGAGGAAGCACAAAGGGGAATACAGGCTCTGAAAAAAGGCTCTGAACTGGTCCAGATGCTTCCCAGTTGAATATCCCCACACTCTCACTACGTCACGCAATGATGATGATGAAGATGATGTTGCTCCTTTTACCTCCTCACCTCCCAACTCATTACAAGAGGTTTATTGCCATCCAGCACATTCTACTAGGTTTAAGGTCATTTTCACTTGCCACTTCCCTCAGAGATTTTTGCAAGTCATGTAGCAAGTCCAGCAGTCCTGTCAGGAGGTGAAAGAAATCCCACGATCCAGCACAAAGTTAATCAACCACTCCCTGTTTCTCCCATCAGCTGATTTTTCAGATTCAGTTACAGCACACATCATCATAGTGTGAGAAAAGTCAAACTCTACCCACTGTAGCAGGACATATCCTCACCCCCCACCACAGACAGCTGGTGCAGATATGGAAAAGATAACCCAGGGGCTGAAAGGCCCAGCAAGGGGTCTTCTCTGGTGCCAAAAAGGCTCAAGCCCCAGCTAAGAATCAATATCTTAGTCTGGAGAGCTGATGTGGAAAGAGATAACAGAGATATTCTTGACTGAGAGACACTGTTTCACAAACTATAAAACACACAAGAGTTATCACGGAGGCAGAAGCCTTCTACACACTGTCTTGGGGTGATTCTATGACCGTACTGTATTCCCCATCGCCTGCTTGATCTCTAGTGTACCTTTAAATTGCAAAGAGGGGAGAGAGAAGCCGAGAGAACTCTTCAAAGCGGCCAGCGGGACCTTGTAACGAGAATGTTTGCATTCTTTTCTCTCCCGATTCTGACAACATTTGTTGGTTAGAGGACTGTTGCTCTCTAGTCTGTTCGGCTTTCAGCAGAGAAGGGACTGTGATCTGCCTCAGCGGCTTCTGTTCCTTTTTGGACTGTTTTTGGCTTGCTTTTCATCCCAGACCAGCTCCCATCTCCGGCCCTGCTCGGCGGGACCCTCCAAGGGGGATCACCCTGAGACTGTGGGGGTCTTGGTTGTCACTGCACCAGGTGAACACCTCATGCCACCGGTTTGCTCCTGCTGCTTCTTCCAGGCACCAGGGTCACCTTCTGCCAACCACACAACCACAAGCATTAATGTCACCAGTCACAAACGACCGAGCCTATTGGGAACTCTGATAATGGGAATGTATAATACAAACCAGAGCCATCTTAGGAGCAAGAAAGCTCATGCAAAATGTCACACAGTTGTTTTCGAGTGGGTTAACTGAAGAATCGTTTCATTAGTTCGTGGAGAATAAATTTAGTTGAAAACGTGTTGTTACGAACATTTTCCCCAGCTCTCTTTTTTACCTAATACAGTAAGAACTTGCCCTAATACAGTAAGAACTTGCCCCTGGGATAGGAGAAATTTCTAATTTTTTAAAACATTGTCCTGACCCCATATTCGATGGATCAATGCAGACACTACCTTTCACTTCAGTGCTTGCTAGAACAAAACCTGCTTGAGGCAGAGAAGTGTGAATCAAATATTTACAAACATTTACCAGATGCTGAGACTCCTAAAAACATCCTGCTTCATTCTGATTTCCCCACAAATGCACAACAGAATGACATAAGGTATATTTATCAAATGCATCTGCTTTGAAGCAATAATAAAAGCCTTTTAGAACCTCTGACCACATAAGGCTCTGCTTATTTTCCAGTGAGACAATGCTGACAGCTGTGAGGAAATAGAGGCTTCTATTCCTGCTTTCCTTCTGCAAATGTTTAGAATTAACTTGATGTGGAGAACAAACTATTTAAGTATGTGTTTATCGTTCAAGAAATCAAAAAGGAAACTGGAAAAGGGTGTCATTCAAAAGCCCAAAGTCTGGGAATGTTCATTTGCATTCCTAACTCTGAGAAAACTGAGGTGGAAGGAACAGAGAAGTGCTTCTGTAAAGTACATTTCATGAGTTCCAGGAGAAGGAAAACACCTCTGCTTACTCTTGGATGCAAATTTCTGCTGGCACAGCAGAAGCCTCAGACCAAGTGCCTGAGTGCCCTGAAGCACAGAGCACTGTCCCTGCTTAGCCCAGCAGGTTCAGGCACTGCCATTAAACAAAAGAACAATTTATAGTCAACCTTCGCAATGTCAGTAGGGCTGGAGAATTTCTTAAAGGCTTAAGTTCTTGAACTGAGATTGTAAGATATTCCACCATTAATACCTTTAAATCCTCTGAGAGAAATCTCTTGGACAGACTGCTACAAACAGTGCTGTGGGGTTACTAGGTTTAGACACTTCAAAACATGCTTGCATTTAAAGCAGTATCAAAACGTGTTCGACTCAAGTGTTGCTTTCTTTTTTCCACGTGTTTAGGAAGCTGGTTTTGAAGTGAAAAATACAGAGAAGGAGCCAGAAGCAGAGCAAACAGCTGTAAAACTCCAATGGCTCTCCTGGGTTTTACCACCACCAATGTGCAGTTTTTTTCACTTTCTTTTAAAGTGTCCATAGATCAACATGCTCTATTTCTGAACATCACAGGAAACATTGTGTTTTGTCACCACACAAAAGAAAGGGTACAAGGAAATGTATAATATAAAAGAGTTTATGTCCAGTTCTATCAAGTATCCAGGCTGCCCACTTCTCATTAGGAATGTGCCAGGCTGCCTTCTGGGACAGAAAAGTCCTGTTGAAACATTTTGGTTTGATCGTTATTTCCCACGTTGAAGGGAAAAGGCTGTCACGAGATGCAAGAAATAAGAAATGAGCTTAACTGCACGGGATGTAAGAACAAGACAGGAAAGATGAAAAGAAAAACCAAGGACCAGACACTACCCAGACATCATTCAGCATCTTCACAGGAATATGAGGAAACAGACTCCAGGCTAAAGCACTGAAACCCTTCCTGGAAATGACAGATCATCACTGCACCCGTGCCCAGTTACAAAAATCACAACTTCACACGCAACCTCTCCATAGTGTGTGCACCCCTCTTTGGAAAGGAGGGTCCAGGCCGCCCATAACCTCACACAGTGCCAGAAATGAAGCCACGGTGGTTTTTTATCCCTGTATTTTGCCTACACTGCCTGCCCGGTCCCCCTGCAGTAGTTACCTGATGAGAGAGCAATATCCATTAACCCCACACTGCTACCCTCATCACCGGCCTCCTGACAGCAATAACTGCGGCTGAGATTTTCTGTGCAGCTGCATTAGTACACTTCTTCTTTTACAAAACACCCTTGGTCTGAGTCATAAACCTATAAAAGACTGTGCAGCTAAGCAGGGAGAACACAGAAGCAGAGGCTATCTTGCAGAAATAAGCGTCCATTCCATCATCACAACATTGGCAGTAAAAAAGGAATGGCCACCCAGGAGTCAGAGCTTCACCAGGGGCAAAAAAGTCCCTACCTAACCTAATTGTGCTTGTTTTCACTTCTGCTGTATCCTTCTAATGACCCAATAAAGTCAGTCACAACTTAGTGTAATTATTAGCATCTTTGACCTTACCAGCAAATATGAAAAGCACTAAGACCTTATTGCCCCAAAGGTTACTGAGATTAATCCCAAATAACTTGGAAATATTTTTCCTGTCACTGTATAAACAACATTTTCAAAATATTAGCCACTGTAAAACCCTAGGAATGATTATCTGTGCACAGCAAACCCATTCGCCTGGTCCCATCCTCATCAATGAACAGCCAGTAGAAAATCCATTTCCAAAAGCTGTGTGGAAGAAAAAAAAGAAAGGGCCTGTTCACGTTATCCAAAAGTAACAGACAGATCAGAGACTGACTTTGTAAATTGGTGCAAGGACAATATTGCCTGTTGCTATGCCTCACAAGTAAAGGCACAGGCTCTTAAGGCTGATTCAAAGTTCACTTTAACTAAAAAGAGAAACACGGTTCTCTGGAAATCTAATAATACAAAGATCATTATCCTTAAAAAGTAGAATTCAGTGTTGCTAAGCAATTGATGGCATCCTCAGTGCAAACGCTGAGCTTGAGACAGCAGAAAGATGTGATTTTTGGTATGTAATTAGCTAGGAACCAGTAATTAGTGAATGCCATTACATTCAGCCATTTCCTCATGCGCACATGGCATCGACACATCTCCACAGAATGTCCTGCCACAGGACAGGTTAAGAAGCAGAGGCCTAAGAAAAGAGCTTGTGATGAGCAGAACTTGTCAGAACTTCACCTCTGTTTAAACCATACAGAGCTGAATAACTGATTCCCTTTTGGATGACAGCTCCACACAGGCAGCATTCATTACTTTGTTCCTCACATCTCTCTGCTTTTGCACTCCAGGTTTGGGCTGGCTTTGCTGCCACTGCCTGATCTGCACTGCTAATCAAAACTTGCTCATTCATTGCATTCAATGGAGCGAGTCTCGAAATGTGATAGGAATCTGTTTGCTAAACTGATTTCCTACTCGTCTTGCATCCAAAGTGAAGCCATTTTCAGTCTTTGCTTTTCTTCTTGCACACAGGTTCGACCCCAAAAAACAGATACAGAGAGTGTATTTCACTCTTTGACTCTTCAGCACACATGCTTACAGAGCATGTCTCATATTCCCTCCTGTATCAGACACATTCCAGGCATTTTATTACACTCAGAAAAATTTTAAGGTACAAAAACTGCACAGAAAGAGAAAAAGTACTTCCCCTGCACCCTGCCACTGTGATTTACAGAAAAACAGTGCATTAATTTTAAATGCATTAATGTTGAATGGATGATCATTGCTCTCTAAAAGCATTTTTATGGAAGACTTGCTGGCCCTTAAGATACAGGCATTTTTGCCCGACAAAAAACAGTTGCAAAAGATGCTAGCATCTCCATATGTGAAAAAGTATAAAGAAATAAATAACTGAGTTCTATTTCTGTGGCAAGAATACACAAGTCAGGCTCCTTTCTATCCCACCAGTTATCTCCCTGACTTTGCCACCTCTGGGGCATAGCACACATTAATGCACAAACTGATTTTACACCTGCCACAATTATGGGATACAAAAAACCACACAGTAATTGCAATATTTTCCTTTTGTGCACCAGAATTAGGCTCTCCTGTGAGTGAGTTCAGTCTGAGTTCAGTCCCAGCATGTGTAAAAAGCAAACTGCACAGACCATGCAAACCACACACCAACTTCAGGCTTCCTGCACGCCAGCATAAAGCAACCATTAATCCTTCATTGTGGGAAAATATTGCAAAGGTTAATACACGGCTGGTCAAACCACAGGTGTTAAACAATTTTCAACCCAGCAGGTTAGAAGTTGTCACTCTGTAACTTAGTGATGGTGACTTGCT
The DNA here is from genome assembly GCA_013398955.1 of Callaeas wilsoni. Taxonomy (NCBI): domain Eukaryota; kingdom Metazoa; phylum Chordata; class Aves; order Passeriformes; family Callaeidae; genus Callaeas; species Callaeas wilsoni. The sequence continues at coordinate 44,264 of VWPU01017384.1, forward strand.
GTAATTCTCTGCAAAGATGTCACTGGGTTGTCACGGGCCAGAAAGCATAAAATGCAGCACGGGGTAGAACAAACATCATCAGAGGAGGGATTGCAGTTTTCAGACAATTAAAACATGCTCACATTAGTAAGATCATTGCAATAATATGCTTTGCTAAATTCAACAGATTTGCTTAGGTATGAGGACAGCAAAGCAGCAAACACCCAGAGCTGCCATAAAAAGTAACCTTTTGAATTCAAGGGTAATCACTGATGATTTTTTCTCCTGCAATATGAGTTTTACCATCAAAACTGTAAGACTAGATGTGTCATTCCCTAGCACTCTGTAGCAGCAGGCAATTTTAGACCTGTAAATGAAAAGGGAAGGACTCAACACTCAGTACAGCATATGCTGCAAAAATGAGGTGAACCTCGAACAACAGACGCATACACTGAACTTACCAACCGGGCCCTGAAAGTCTCAGTATTTACCTAGAAACAAAATGCATGGCATAGATTAGATTCATTAAGACCAAGTTTTGTAGCTGAGTGTCAGCCAGGCCCTAAGGGAACACGCTTCATCTGAGTTTTCCAGTTGGAACCTCGGCTTGAGTACAGATTTGCTCAGAGCACTGTGCAGACCATTTACCAAGGCAGCCTCACCTCATTAGGAGTAATGGAGTCATTTCTAAGAATGATCAGGTTTTGTGCACTCTGCCCACTTTGTCCTGTCAGATGCCTCTCAGTCACCACTGCAGAGGGACCAGTAGTTCCTGTTGGACCACAGGTATTGTAAAACATGAAAGTGTCGCTTCCTGATCCTGCAGTCAGGCAGGCCTTATAGCAGTAGGTCTTAGTGAGAGACCCGTTGCCCCTCACTTCAATGAAATGGGGCTGTACTTTTAAACCTTGGGGCAATCTAGCATCAATGTTGTTGTTGGCCTGCTTGTACAATTCAGCAGGGCTCCGTTCTCTGACCGTACAGCACCCTGCACAGCAGGAGCTCCCATACAGACTGTATCTGTAGCACTTGATAATAGAAAGCCCAATGATTGTGAAAAGGAAAACGAAGGAGATGGCGCTCAAAGCGATAATGAGATAAAGAGTGACCTCTGAGTAATTGCTTGGGCTTTTAAAGTGTCTTCTTCTATCAGGGATGATTTTGGAAACTCTGTCCACCACAGCAATAGTGATGGCTACCGATGAGGACATCGATGGCTCTCCATTGTCTCTCACCTCCACCGTCAGGTTGAAAGTAGGTGCGCTGTCCTCCCCCAGCTTGCGAGTAGTCCTAATCTCCCCAGTGTGGAGCTCTATCCTGAACAAACCTGGATCTGAGGTTTGCACCAGGTAGAAAAACAACCAGGCATTTTGTCCTGAGTCCCCATCAATGGCTATAATTTTGGTTACCAAATATCCAGCATACGCCGAGCGCGGGATCATCTCCAGGGCTGCTGAAGTGTTGGTTGAGGTAGGATACAGAATCTGTGGAGCATGGTCATTCTCGTCCACCACGTAGATGTAGACAGTGACAGTGCTGCTCAGTGGTGGGATCCCAGCATCCTGAGCCTGGACAATCACCTGGAACTCCCTCAGTGTCTCATAGTCAAAGGACCTGACAGCATACATGTTGCCACTGTCGGATTTAATGGAGACATAGGAAGCAACCGGTAGCCCTTCAATCTCTCCATCTAGTAGAGAATAGGACACATAGGCATTTTTGGCGACATCTGGGTCAGTGGCTTTAATAGTGCACAGGAAGGCTCCAAGGGGGTTGTTCTCAGGGATGTAAACTGAGTACACAGGTTCCTCGAAGCGTGGAGGATTGTCATTGATGTCAGAGACCTCCACATGGATCACCTTCTGGGAGGACAGAGGGGGGCTCCCAGAATCGGTAGCAGTAACTGTGATGTTGTAGGCTGCTGCTTTCTCGTGGTCCAGCTTGCCCTGGGTGACCAAGGTGTAGGAGTTCTTGAAGGAGTTGAGAGTGAAGGGGAGGCCGGGGGGAATGCGCAGGCTCACCTGCTTGTTCAGCCCTGAGTCCTGGTCGGTGACGCTCATCAGGGCCACCACAGTTCCCGACCTTGCGTCCTCTGGCACTGGGCTGTACAGGGAGGTCAGCTCCACTTCAGGAGCATTATCATTGGCATCCACAATGTTGACCAGCACCTTGCAGTGCCCAGCCATGGAGACAGGGCCCTGATCAGTGGCTTGTACATAGATCTCATAGGAGGATGCCTCCTCATAGTCCAAAGTGCCATTAACCCGCACCTCCCCTGAATGTGGGTCCACGCTAAAGAGCTGTCTCACCTTCTGGGGGGTGTAGCTGCCAAAGGAGTAGATCACGTCCCCATTAGAGCCCTCATCAGGGTCTGAAGCATTGAGTTTGACCACCAGCGTGCCAGGCAGGGAGTTCTCCAGAAGGCTCACGGTGTAGGTGGAGCGGTCAAAGGCAGGTGGGTTGTCATTGGTATCCACAACTCGCACCGAGATCTGGGCCGTGCCAGACTTGGGGGGATCCCCACCATCCACAGCAGTCAGCACCAGCTGCTGCAGGGCACTCTGCTCCCGGTCCAGTGGCTGCTGCAGCACCAGCTCCAGGAGTTTGCTGCCACTCTGGAAGCCTTTAAGGTCCAGGGCAAAGTGGCGACTGGGGCTGAGCAGATAGTTCTGCACAGAGTTGGTGCCCACATCAGGGTCCTGGGCACTCTCAATGTGGAAACGGGCCCCGGGCACGGCAGACTCACTGATCTCCAGCCGGTAATCCTGGCGGGGGAACCGCGGCGCGTTGTCATTGATGTCCAGCACCTCCACCTCCACGTTGTGCACCTCAATGGGCTGCTCGATGACCAGCTCCAGGCTGAGGAAGCAGGAGGGGCTCAGCTCGCAGAGCGCCTCGCGGTCCATGCGCTCCCGCACCAGCAGCGCCCCGCGGCCCAGCTCCAGCTCCAGGTACTGGCGGCCGCTGCCCGAGGTGATCCGCGCTCCCCTCGCCGCCAGCCGCCGCGGATCCACGCCCAGGTCGCTCGCCACGCTGCCCACGAAGGCGCCGTGCGGCAGCTCCTCCCGCACCGAGTAGCGGAGCGGCCCGCCCGCCGCCCGCCCGGCG
>VWPU01017385.1:0-40406 GCA_013398955.1 Callaeas wilsoni
CACCCCGCGCGCTGAGTCACGGCCGGGGCGGCGCTTCCACCGGCCCGGCCCTGCCCCGCACCCCCCCGCGCCCGGGACAGCGGCCGCACCGCCGGAGCCGCGCGTGGGGGGATTAGAGGGGCCTTTGGGAGCCCCCAGACCTACAGGCAGGGGAGCAGAGGAAAGTGCGTAGAGACTGCAGGAGCAGCGCTCTTCCACAGGCAGCCTGGAACAAGAATTAGTGGCACAAACTACCGTGTGGTGAGAGGTGCTGTGATATTAAGTGCCAGGGCTCAAAAGCTGCACTCTGCTCCTTGTTCCTGCAGCATCTGACTTCCAAACTTCCACCTGCTCTTCCTTACTTCCACGGGCAAAAACGGTTCTGTTTTCCACTTCTCTGCTAGCTTTATTTCCCCCAGCTGGCAGCTAAGAAACCATACATTCTACTCACCATCTGTCCGGGCCTTCCATCCATAGGACCAAAGTGAACAGCCCTTCCACTACCTTTCCCAGCATTTTGCAGTACATTTGCCATACCGCACAGCTTCAATTTGACCAAAGCACCAAGCTGTCAGGATTGTTCTGTACATTGCTTACCAGTGCAGATGGCAGCAGAGCCAAGCACTTTGGCAAGATTCAGTTATCTTGGCAGCAGGCACTCTCCAACCCTCCCTTCATAAAAGAGGACAGTGCACAAGCAACAGTGCATCTTCTGATCAGAGGCAGAACTTGGAAACAAACCTTTTAAAGACTCATTAAGTAAAATTATGGAAGACTAAAGGCATTGGGAAGTGTCACATCCAACTGGACTTTACGTTTAGCCAAGCATGTTAAAACCCCGGAATTAGAAAGATTGATATTTACTGCCTACAAGAGACTAAAATGTTGAGGAGAAAAAGCAGAAGTGTGGGTATCCTTTGCAGGACGAGACGGCACACGACAGCATAACATGGAACCACTTGCATGTGGCATTGGCAAAGTGTTTCAGCATGACCCTAATTCTGTCCCATAGCTAAGGAAAAATACACAAAATTAACTTCACTTTCCTTATTTTAACTGTATCTTAGACCAGTCCAACAGAATTTTTTGGGTGGTTACTTTCTTAGGGGGGCACTGAAGGAACAGATGCATGTTCCATCTCCTCCAAGCCCTGTATGAACAGATGAGTTCTGGTAAAAAAAGGTAATGGCTACTCTTGCCTTTAAGTACTCATGCTCCCTCAAAACAGCAGTTCTAGTCTCCGAGGTAATTAAGACTCGAAACAATATTGAACCCACTTATACTGCTTCAGTTCTCCGTGATCCTAGGGATATTCCCTGCTCAAGGATAGAGATCGCAGCATCTGACTGGGCCCTGAAGGACTTAGCTCCTCCTCATTCCAAGATCATCTTTATTCCTGAAGAAAAGTAATAAAGTTTAAAATATGCACCTAAAAGTAAGTTAATTAAAGAAAAATAAAACAACTAAAAAACAGAGGAAAAAAACTTTAAAAAAACTTTAAAAAAAAAACAAACAACCAACAAAAACCAAACCAAACCCAAGACAAACAGAATCTTAACCATCTTGTTTAATGTTGTACAAAACAAAAAATTGGTGAGTATTACAATGCAAAGGGATTAAAACACTGGTAGCCCATTGCCATCTCTCTAGTTAAACAGTTGAGACTCACTTCTCTGTTCATGCCATAGAATGCTTAGTGGCCTTCAGGAACAGAATGACTTAAAAAAATCCTTGTGTCACACGTATTCCTTTCTCTACAGTTTAAAGCTGTGCTCACAGAGACGGCTTCTTCTACTGGAGTCTTCAGGTATATAGGAATTCAGTTGTAAATAAAGTTGAACCTAAAATTAAAAGGATTATACCGCGTGAGGAATTTTCATTCTTTTTTTAAGGGCATTTTTGAATGAATGAGCAAATGTTTTGCTTCTGCTCTGGATAAGCCTCCACCTGACAGGACAAAAGTGCATTTTTCAATAAGACAGCTTTACAGTATAGCAGGGAGCATCATTTTTAAGAGCCAATCCTACACTAGCATTGCACAACTGTCTCTCAAGGTTGCAGAAGAACTAATTACTAACATTTCATGTCCTAAAACAGATTCATAGATACAAAAATCACAGTGAGAGTTACATTCCTCCGTCAGCAACTCTTTTGCAGCATTTCTGCTGCCAGGCCAACCTTACGTATTCCAAGAGGAACATACAGACATACTCAAGAGAGAATTTTTCCCAACTAAGTTTCATAAATAACAGTGGAAGCAAGCATCCATCTCAGCTTCCAGTTGCCCAGCCTTTGGACGGGTCTGTTGCACCACTACCCAACCTCCATAACAGTGTTTTGCTGGTACTCAAGAGGAAGTACCTCCTGTCTTTAGAGGACAGGGAAGCCAAAATTTGGGCTAGAGAGAAAAATACTCAGCAGGAAACGAGAATATTATGGGCAACACCAGTGCTAACATTCTACTAACATACTTTTTTCATCATAGTAGGTGGGTGACAGAACTACTTCCGTGAGGAAGAGCTGGCAGGCTGTGTTACTCCTGGCATGCCTGAACATTCTCTAAAGTAAGAGTCCAGTGAGACTAGTGAGCTCTGGAGAGATGAGCCACAAGCCATCTCCAGGTAAGAAAGTCAAAGCAAAACATTGGAAGAGGAAGGAAAAAATACAGCTGTCCCTACAGATATTTGTGTCATAAAGATGCTGCACTTCATTAACTCTACTAGAGAGTGTAAAAAACCCACCACATTTAACCAGAACAAACCTGTGGTAACAAGCACACCTAACTCAGTGCTTCAAACTCACATCCTGGCTTTAACTCCCAGCTGTCCCCAATAGCTACAAGAAGCTGTTCCTCAGTCTGTGCACAGCCTCATCCTCACTGTCTTCCATGTCTTCCTTAGCTACAACTGCTAGGTAGGACTTCAGTGCTAGCCAGTTGTGATCAGTGACTCGAAAGTGTCCATCACACCTCGTCTGAGGCAGAATCTTTGGGATAGATGCCACCTTTTCAAGTTGGTTTTTGTAGCACCTTGCCTTGCTCTGGTGTTGCACAGCAAACGTGTTCCCAAGAACCACCATACAAATACAACACACCTGCTCAACAGTTGAGGAAGGCTGGAAATAATGGGTCCATATCCTGGTGCATTGTCATAGAGCTCGAACAGTGGTGCAGCAACCAGCTTGTAATTTTTGGGGACTGCAAACAAAGCTAAAGACAAATACAAGTTGATGAATTAGAAAAACCAGCACACATTTAGCCAAGGTATCATCATCCCACACAGACCTCAAAAATAAGTTCACGACATGGAACACTCAAGCAGGTTTATTCCTTTTCTAGTTAAATGTGGGATTCACATGCTGTACACAGACTGATGCAGGAGCAGGAATGAAAATTTATTAGGAACTCATGTTCAAAGGATAATCTGCCTTCAAAACAAATACCAGCATTTAACTATGTTAGTGATCAACTACAAACAACTGCAAGTATATAATCACAACTTGGTACTACATTTCCTTGTGTGAAATGCAAGCATTTAAACATTGTTACAAACACAACCCTTTGATACAAACAAACACTTACCCTTTTCTTGAAGCTGGACCAAAAAAAGCTTTTTGTGTTCTTTTGGCTTTGTAATATGAGCTGGGATATATGGATACTAGAAGAAAAATGGTAAAAAAGAGTTGTGCAGAGCTTTGAAAATATTGTGCAATCTTAAGTGCTACTTCATAAATTATCAAGCCCTGTACAAGCTTTCAATGTGTCATATACTGTTCTTTCATGGCATCAAATAAAGAAAACCATTTTCATAAGAAAGCACTTATGAAAGGAATGCTGTTGCTGTCACAACTATTGACAGGCTCTGAAGTGGCACCAATAGTCACAAGCAGTTAAAACAACCCAATAAAACAGAAATGAATAAAAGCAAACTGAGCAAGGATTTTCAGTATTAAAGCCCTTAGAAATAGGGTAGTGAGACTAATTTATTCACAGGCCATCTGTTCCATAAGCAGCAGCGCAAGAGTCTCCATTGTGGCTACAAAAGGAATTTAAATGGTGCATCTGTCTCAGCATAGAACTGGAAGCTACTACATCCAGTGGTTTCTCATCCATCAGGACAGGTGGGAGGAGACAGGAGTTTCCATTTAAAAAAAGGCTGTAGTTTCTCTTCAGTCATAGAAAGGAGATGAAATAGATAAAACCCAGAAAAACTAACTGCTCATGCAGCAGGTACTCAAGAAGCCCATCTGGTAGGTTGAAGGCTTTTAGAAGTACAAACAGAACTTGACCAAAGAAGACGGAAGCCCATGGGAGTACTCACCTGTGGAGGTTCGAAGTTCGGTCTCCACCAGTTGCCAATGCAGTCATCAATCACCCAGTCTTGCTGAACACCATCCTGACGACCCAGTATCTATCAAAAATCCAGTAATAATCAGACCTCAAACTACCTCAAGGAAACTTTTTTAGTAAACACATACTGGAAGCACAAAGACTTGCTGCAATATGTGTCTGATGTAGTTCATAATTGCTCTGAGACAGCTTTCAATAGAATTGTAGAGCATTTTTGTATAAAGTGAAATTTTTTACTAAAAGCCTCACCTGGTAGGACAAGGGCACTCTAGAAAGCATTTCAAAATCTATGCTGTACTCAGTTGGGCTGAGTCCTATCAGACCAATGGGAAGAATTAAATACATTGTTACATTATCTAGCAGAATTAATTTAGCTACTTGGAGAAAATGGTGCATTGGGAGGACTATCTCAAGGGCAAGTCCCCATCAGTTGTCCTCCACAACATATTTTATTGCTCATCTCTACACTCACTTGCCTGAAGCCAGTCAGAAAGCAAAGCTGCAAATGAACACAGGACTTGAGCAGCAGGTAGGAGTCAGCCACACTCATGATGCAGATAAATGAAAAGTTGACTGCTTTATTTGTTAACTACCTGAGAACATCACAAAAGCAACAAAATAACACTGGTAAGAAGACTACTCTAATACTTTAGCTTATTCTGGTAATTCTAAAATAATGCAAGAATCTTCTATAGCAACATAATGAAAGAAAACAGACCTCTGTCATTAAGCGTTTGAGCCCTTCTACCTCATCTTCTCCTGGATTGAGTTCACCACCAGGTCTGTTAAAATAATCAATGATGAAAGCTAACGTTATTTTATTGCATTTACCAATCTTCACGGGCAAGTTCCAGTGTGCTTCCAGGTAGGGAGTTACAAATTCACTTATGGCTCTTAAGTCAGAAATTCCAAACCTAGCTTCGCTGAATTTGAAGACAGCAGGACAGCTTTCACCACAACTGAAACTAAAATGGCTATTTACGTCCTTTATAAAAATAATCACTGCATAAAATACTTTCAGTTCAGCAGGACAAAGCATAACAATACACATGATAATAACTGGGACACTTAAAGGGTAAAGTTTTAACAACAATAACCAGAAGCTGAAGGGCTGTAAATACTGCCTGTATTTGTTCCTATCTCAAAACCAGCACTCACTGAAGCACACAGAAAGCAGAAAATAAAACTCATGTGGGAAAATGATGCAGGATTACTTATTTTCATCATTACAGCATTTTGCAAATCATTTACAGTCTTGCCTAGTTTGTCTGCAACAACCCTTCACATCAAGATGTCAAAAACTAATCCAGATGTAAAATTAGACTTAACATACACACAAAATTGAGAACAATATAAAATGTTAAAACAGAAGAACAAGAAGCAGGGTAACATGAGACAAGACAAGGCTATCTAGTTTAAAAAAGAAAATCACCACCATCACTACAACCATATTCAAACACTAAAATTTCACTCTGGCTGTGATAACTATGAGACGAACTGAAGCAATTTTCTCAAATTTAGATGCCTACCTTTCTTGCTATCCCAGCTCACCCATTAGTTTGTAAACAGGTATCATTCTGCGTTTACAGGGGGTTAGTCCTTGACCTCCACTTGCCTATTTCTGTGTTCATAGCATAAGCTACTGAAGCCTAACACCTTTCACAATGCAAGTACAACACACCAACTGCTGATAATGAGTTTTAAACAAGATTTTACAGTAGTGATGCACTGTAACTAAGATTCCCAGTCAGTTCCAAACTAAATCGTTCCCCTCACAAGCAGAGTCAAACAAACACACTTTAGATGAAAACCCCACCATTCAAAAAATACTTTCCAGACTAAGTCTTTACAAGCAATTAATCCCATGCAAAACATTGAGCAGTTGGCCACAGTTTAACCTCTGGCCCGCGTGTTTAGCAGTCTGTGACAATAAACTGAAGTCACACTTAAGAAACAGACACTCACAGCTTGAAAAAAGTTGTACCCAGCTGCAGTAACAGCACGTGGGGCAGCCTGTGCTCATGCACAATCAGAACTCCTTCCACTGTCCGCCTCATGCCAATCTTGTCAAACTCTTCTCTCATGCGCTGAAACCGAGCTGCCACGGAACTGTCCTTCTCATATAGAGGCTCCTTTGTGCCAAACGTGTAATTTGTCAGAGGATACCTATAAAGAGGAGAAAAAATGTTACTGCATAACAAGAAACCTAACTTTAAATCACCATGACACAGCATCTAGCCCGAGGCAGACCCTTCACTGCTTGATGGGTAAGTCATAGCACAGGGCTAAAATCTCTGTTGGTGGCTTATGAGGCCCCTGTCCCAGGGAGATCTGCACTACGGAACACACAAGCACTGTTGAGCTACAATCTAGCCTGGTGCTGGCTCAAAAGAAGGAAAAGAAGCACAGAACCAACTGTCATTCAACAACCACCCTCTTTGATCTCCACGCTGCAGGGAAAAGGCAGCTGAAGCGCTGAAAGGAGCTGGAAAAGAGGCTGGAGAAAAAGCTCTGCTGGGAAGGAAGGAAGGAAGCTGCACAGGACTGCAGGTTTTTTCTGCAGATGTAATGAGAGCCTGAGAACTAAACTGTTAGAAGCAGGAAATCAGACATGCATCACAGAAGAGCAGAAATGCTGAGTTTCTGAGTGCAGGGTTAGGAGCCTGGAGTAAGATCAAGAGTGTGAGCAGATCCCTCTGTTGGGCTGGTGCTGGGCCCCTGCGCTCTTGTGACAGTGCAGTGGAAACTCAGCAATTTCTCCAGGTAAGAGGGACTGAACACAGAAAAGAAAGCAAAGGGTTAGGCAAGAAATGGGTCCGTCCAGGACAGCACAGAGGGCAACAGGGGAGTGTTATTGCACCATTAAATGCATGTAAGATAGGGGTCTGATGGCAGGAGACCTGGAGGAAGGACAGAATCACTCAGCTAAGTCAAAAGGGAGAAGAAAATGGTTCTGGGCAGAGCAGTGACAAGTTGTCACCATGGTTTTACTGACTTGTGGCACACAGCAACTGAATTAACAGAATGAATGACTGATCTTATGTTTTCCTTGAGATACTTCTTGGCTTGGATTCTTTCCTCAAACGTGTCAAACTTTAGTGGCATACACTCTTCCCCCCTAATTCCAGCCCCTCTCCTCCTCCAATTTTCCTCATGTTTTACAGTGGTTAAAGTAACGAGGCAGTTGCCATTGTTAGAGCGTTTTCTCATGTAGACAAGTGAGCCAAAATAACCACTTTCCAAAACACAGATTCATTTACTAACAAGCTCCCCCCCTTTCACCTATAGTTTAAAACCATCAACATTTCTTTTTCCATTCGTTTCCATTTTTATATACACAAATGGCTTTATTAATAACCTACTATATGAACCCATACTATGTTAATGTGGGTGCGTCAGTCTGTACATCAAAGCCCTTAGCCTCAACTTTAAAAAAATGCTGCTGATAACAGCTTCCTGATGAGTCTGCTTCAGAAACCTGATAGAAATATTCCAGTTTCTGAAGTTTATATTTGAACTTTCACATGACTCTGTGAATAAACTCAGCTACACCAAAAAACACAAAAGTGTCAGTGATTAATAGCTAAAATTGAATATTGAGTGTTGTGGTTAACATTTGCTGCTTTTTGCAACTTGACAGATACATTTAACAAAGAACACATCCCACATCCACCAGAGTTTACTGGAAGAAGCAAAAAGATATGATTTCTCATAAAAATATATAAATACTTATTAGTAAGTAGTTTTTATCTATGACCATTTTCTCTGGTAACAAACACTCTGAATTTTAACTCCAACACCTGCACCAGACGATCCACAAACACCACGCACATCCAACCACATCTTACTGACCGCCCAGGGTCATCCCAAATCCCAGCGAGGCCAAGAAAAAACCCTTCCTCTCTCTTGCCGCCTTTCTGGATGCCTATGAGAGCGCGAAAACGGCTGTGATGCTCAACACACCGAAACCTTCCCTGTGTGACTTGGGGCTCACACCTCCCGAGCCAGGCGCTGTTTCTAAGCACTAAAGCCTTTACACCAAATACTCCACACACCCCCGAAGGCCCTCGGTACCCACAGCGCGGCTCAGCAGCCCCTGTGAGGGGGGCGGGCCCCCACCGGCACTCGGGCTCTGCCGCCGCTGTGCCCCCAGCCCTGCGAAGGGCCGGGACCCTCCGGAGCTCGCACGGCGGGCACTGAGGGAAAACCCCGCCGATCCTGCCGAGGGAGCGGGGACGAGCTCGGCGGCGGGACGGGGCGGGACGGGAGGGGGCAGAGCCGGGCAGGCCCGAGGCGGCGCTCACAGGTTGATGGTCCTTTCCAGCGTGAGCGGCTTCGTCTGTTGGATGTACTTGTTCCCGAACTGGTTCACCCCGCGGGGCCAGCCGGTCTGCGAGCGGTTGGGCGGCACCACGGACATGGCGAGAAGCGGCGGGAAGAGGCAGCGAGAGCGGTCGATCAGCGCTGTGCGACGGAAGCGGCCTCTGCCATTAACGCCCGCCCAGCCCTCAGCACCGCGCACCGCCTGCCGGGACCCGCCGCGCTCCGCCCCGCCCCGCCCCGCCTCGCTCATTAGCCAACGGCTTCCCGGCCAGCCTCCGCGCGATCCGATTGGCCGCCGCGGGCGAAGCGCGGGGACCGCAGGGAGTTGTAGTCCGGCTGGAGGGAGCCATGGCCGCTAAGCGTCAAGGAGCGGCAGTGGCGGCGGCGGCGAAGCGTGGGAGGCGCGAGGCGCGTGCAGAGCTCTGCGCGGCCCTCGGGGACGCGGCGCTGCGGGAGCGCGCGCGGGCGGCCTGGGCCCATGGGGAGCGGCTCCGGCACGGTACAGCCTGGCCCGGGCCCGCGGGGAGCGGCTCCGGCACGGTACAGCCTGGCCCGGGCCCGCGGGGAGCGGCTCCGGCACGGTACGGCGTGGCCCGGCTCCCCGCCCCTCACCGACGGCCCTTCTCTTGCAGAAGCGGTGGTGCTGGAGCCGGCCCCGTTCCGGCACGGTGTCATTCCCGGTTTCCTGGCGGGCCCGGCTTTCGCGGAGGCGCTGCGGGATGAACTGCTGGGACTCGGCTTTCGCGGGCGGCGCAACGACCTCCTCTCGCTGCGGCAGGTGGGCCCAGGGCCGAGCCGAGCTGAGCCGGGCCGAGCTGAGCCGAGCCGAGCCACCCTAACCCCCGTCCCTTCTTCTCTTCCATGGGCCGCCGCAGTCCGAGGAGCTGGGGGCAAGCCCGGAGCCCCACGTCGCCGCCCTGAGGTAAAGCGTGGGCTCGGGGCTTTGCTCGCTTAGGGTGGCAAAGAGCCGTGGTGGCTCCCCAGGGAAGGCGATTGCGGGGTGGCCCCGCGGCGTGGCCGCTTTCTGCCCCGTACTTGGGCCAAAAACCGGCCCTGGAGAGCTGAATCTGCTCTGTGCTTGTCATAGCACTGAAGTCTGTTCAGCTTTCCTCCATACTCAGCTCTCCTGCATCTGTCACCTCTGAAACGTTTCCCGGTGCTCCTTCCGACTGGTTGCATACTTGCTGCTGGTTATTGCCAGCAGTGCTGTGAGCAGTGGGCTGTTCTCCTGGCCAGCTCCTGTGTGGTGCTTCAGGAATAGACTGCCTTTCACAGCAACAGCATCTGTAACTGTTTAAATAGCCGGCAGGGAGACAATAAATTAGTTTAGTGTATGGTGATATGTTTTATAACACAGGAGGACACTTACTGTGTGCTTATCTTCTCAGGCATGCTCTGTGTGAAGAATTCCGAGCGTGGCTTTCTGCTGTGACCCAGATAGTGCTGGAGCCAACTATTGACATATCCTGTGCTAAATATGAATATACTGGTCAGTCTATAAGTGATCTATTCCCTAAAGCTTCTGTGCATGTGTAGAGAACAAGATGTCTATAGAATTCCTAATTTTGTTCTAGTTCCAGAGGGTCCCAGAAGCTGTCAGCAGCAAAACAGTGTCCGGAAATGAAGTACAAATGATGAAAAAACTCTTGCTGTTGTATAACTGCATGTACCTTCAGAGTGGCCTGATCTGGCAATTGCAGTGCAGTTCCACAGAAGTGAATTTTGCAGATCTCAGGCTGGTGATGCTGATGGGCGAAAATGCAGTTCTTGGAAAGAACGTGTTTTTTCTTGTCATATCCTTGTGGGGACAAAGCTGGGAAGCAGTTGTTGGGATGAATCATGCATGTACTGGAAAGATGCTACAGCAGCAAAACGTGTGTAATTGCAGATGTCTTGCTGTGCCATGATGACGAACTGGAAGGTCGGAGAATCGCTTTCATCCTGTACCTCGTCCCACCCTGGGAGAAAAGTGATGGGGGAACGTTGGATCTGTACAGCACAGATGGTAAAAGCTCCAAGCTCAGCCTCAGGTGGCTGAAAAAGATGAAGCTTATGTGTCCCTTGCAGCAACTCTCACCTCAAACAGTAGAAGAGAGATAAAGAGTTTCTCCTTTGTTTGGAGAAGCTCATGTAAAAGTAAAATGTGCCCCTTAGGGATGGGCTGTAGCAGGCTTTGCAGACAGTGCTAACAGGCGACAGCAGACAAAGAAACTTTTGGAAGGGCCAAGAGTAGAGGCAAGATGGAAGCGATGCCAGTAACTGTGCTTGGAACTCCAGACTGATGACAGTAACTTCCCTTTCCAGCAACAGAACCACAGAATGGTTTGGGCTGGAAGGGATCTCAAAGCTCATCTTGTTCCAGCCTGCCTGCTGTAGGTAGGGACATCTTCTACTAGACCAGGTTGAGCATTTCCAGCATAGGGCATCCACATTTCCTCTGGGCAACCTGTGCCAGTGCCTCACTGCTCATAATAAAGAATTCCTTTCTAATAGCTAATCTAAACCCACCCTTTGTTTGAAGCCATTCCCTCTTGTTCTGTTATTCCATGCCCTTGTGTGTCCCAAGTCCTTCTACAACACTCTTGGTAGCCCATTTTGGCACTGGAAGAGGCTTTAGGTCACCCCAGAGCCTTCTCTTCTCTGAGCTGAACAGCCCCAGCTCTCTCTTCCTGTCTCCATGCAGAGGTGCACTGATTCCTCACCAAGCCCTTGCTCTGAGCTCCGTCCCTTATACCCAGGTGTCTCACCAGTCACAGTGTCATGAAGTCGGAGAGAAGTCTCAGTTCATGTCCTAACCAGGGTATGTTTTCTTCCTCAGAACACTTTCAGCCACAGCAAATCACCAAGTCATTAGTGCCTTCGTGGAACACGCTCGTTTTCTTTGAAGTGTCTCCAGTCTCTTTCCACCAGGCAAGGAGCTGTCTCTTGTTAATTTTTTGATCCTCATTATTGCGGTTATTCACTCTGTGTGTTATTACAGTCCTGATGGGGAGAGAGAACTGTGGGTAGAGTGGATACTCATGCTAAGTGCTGTGTGCTAAAGCGAGGGCTTCAAGGACTTTGAGGAGGACAAGAACCAACAAAGCCAGCTTTAAACCATCAGTCTAGCTGTATCATCCTGGGAAAGAAAAATTTCCATTTCTATTTTGTGTTACTATCCTGGCAAGCCACTGCTCTAAATTTGGCTCTCACTTGTTTCTGTCTTTTGGCTTGTTTTAAACTAGCTCACATTTTTGATGTGGCAGTCATGACTTTGCTCCAGAAGAGCTCCTCAAGCTCCTCCTTGCCAGGAGTGTAGGGGCACTGTGCAGATCTGGCTGTACCCCCTCAGCGACACAGGCATGGTGCAGTGCCCTGCAGCAGAAATGCTGATACAGTTAAGGAGTATTCTGTGACACTTGTCAGGAAAATGCTGAATAATTTGTGGAGCCGTGTGACACAAACACCTGACTGAAATCTGAAACTCCTGTGTACCTGAGAGTACCAGGGACTGTACCAAATAGGGCCAGAGAGCAGAAGGCTGGAGAGGAAGATGATCAGTGATACAGGTCGGGCATGTCCTGACCTAGGCCCGTTAGGGGGTTATTTTTGTGTCATTTATGTCTTACAGTTGTTAATTAACAGAAGCGTCTACTTGGTCACTGCCCTCATTGTTTTCAGGTAGTGATTTAATTTTGTCTTAAAAATCCATGACTCAAAGCTCTCAGAGGGAGAGAGAGAATGGATTCTCTGTGAGCTTGGAGTAAAAGCTTAGACTGGAATTCTGGAAACCTGCAATGGACTTCAGGACAATGGGCCTCTCTCTGATAATCTCTCCTGGTCTAGCCCTGTCTGACGTTTCTGTGTATGCAGTGCTCTGTCTGGAGCCAAGTCCCTCTCCCGTCACAAGTTTGCATGGTACCTGTTACACCTGGTTCCTGTCTAACCAGTGATGTGCTGCCCAACGTTGCAGGTGTCGGAAGTCCTGTCGCAGAAGTGCCGCCTGTCAGTGAGTGGCTGGTTCCACGGCCCGTCTGTGGCCAGACCTGCACGGCACATTGAAGCCCCCTTGGCCAGGAGCCCACACATCCCCTACGATGTGAGTAACAAGCCTACATCTGCATATCTGCACTTCTGTCTCGGTCCTGTTCCTGTAATACCTGTTAGGGAATGCACCGATGCACTGGGGATGCTTTAATCTTTATCCTGTTCTCCTTTTCGTTTCCTGTCCATAAATTTGTATCCAGTTTCTTTCTTATGCATCTTCGTATGTTTTGCATACCTACAGTAGTTCAGAGAATGTGGGGAATACCTGTGGTGCAATGAAATAAGGGAATGGAGTGTGTGTAGGAATCCAGCTCGGTAGGGGGAATTGGGGAATCTTCTTCACTTTTGAAAATTCAATGATCTAATCCATTTCTCTTCCAGCATGAAATACTGTATGAGTGGATCAATCTAGTTTATTTGGACATGGACGCCCAAGCTCAAATCCAGGAGGAATTTGAGGAGCGATCAGAAATTCTTCTGAAAGACTTTCTTAAGGTCAGCCCAGTCGTTCAATTTGATGTGATCTGCCAGAACTGGTCAGAGGGCTGACAGGTACCACATGGCATGAGGGCTGGGAAAGGGCTTGCTTGCACATCTGTTAAAACACCTTCTAGTTTCATGCCTAAAGGGGCATGGACCAGGTGACCTCCAGAGGCCCTTTGCAACCTCAGCCACTCTGATTCTGTGGAATGATCCCCTCTGATTGCCTATACATTGCTGCATAGGGACTCAGCAAAAATCGAACATTTGTCTTCAACCTTCTTCTTTTCCTGGGAGCTAAATGTTAACATTTCTGCATCTCTTTCTCCTAGAAAGAGAAATACCAACTACTCTGTGAAGCATTGGAGGACAAAGAGATCCAGTGGAGTAGTCGGGGGCCAGCCAATAAAAGGTGGGGAACGACAACGCGCTGTTGGTCAGGCTGAGCAGGAGCTGCCATGAGGCTGCACTGATCAATGCTGTCCGTCTGGACATGGTCCTTGTTGGCTCTCTCACAAGCAGGTACATCTGCTGTCTTTCAGACTCTATGAGGCAGCAGAGGAAAACAGCCTCCCTGACACCCTGAAGAAATTCCTGCAGCTGTTGCGCTCTGAGGCCTTGTTTTTACTGCTTTCCAACTTCACCGGCCTAAAACTGCACTTCCTGGCTCCCTCTGATGAGGATGAAGATGCTGGGGAGGGACAAGCAGCAGACACCACTGGGCACAGCAGTCCCAAACCTGAGCAGGAAGAGACTGAACAACCAGCTAATGGCAATCAGCATCAGCCACACCAGCCTGACAACACCCCTGAAGCACAGGACGGAGAGACGCAGAGCGGTGAGTAGAGCAGAGCAGTGTGAAAGGATTTGAACAAAATTCCCAGTGATTTTCATGGAACTAGTGTTTCACCTTGTACTGCAGTCAGCACAAGGCACCAGCACAAACAGGGGACTTGAAGCATGTTAGATTGATTATCTGAAATCAGTGACCATTGCAAAAGAATTTGGAGTAAATCAATGACTAGTTTGAAGATACCCTTTTGAACAGACCTAAGTCTTACGGGTGGGACTTTTGCAGGGGCTGTTAATCTTTTGTCAATAGTTACATGATTTCTACATCCACATATCCCTCCTTTATATAAAGCATATTCTTGTATGAGATAATAAATCCAAAAGAGAAAGGTGAACAGGTCAGAAGTAAGACAATTTTAGAATTAGGAAATTTATACATAAAGCTAGGATTCAACCTTTCAGAGAACACTGTCATCCTAAACAACCACTTAGTTGTCAGCAGTGCCAATTATTAAAGATTAGATTAATTTTGGATTTGGATTGGTGATGTTTATTTAAAACAGTGGCTCTGAGGTTTAAGGGTAGAATTTTTGAAAATGCTCATCCTGCACTGAGTCAGGCAAGTTAGTGGACACTGGAATAAAAGGTAGTAAAAAACCAAGTCCTACTGAAAAAATCCCATCAGAATACTTAGCAGGAACAAAGGCTTTGTTTGTCTGATTTCCACAGCTAATCATTTGGCTTTGCTATTTGCCCTGTTCCCACTGTCTGATTTTAAACTCCTGTATGAGGAAGGCATAGTTTGGGGCTGCATGGATTGAAAACTGAGCTAGACCCATGAGAAAAGAAAGGTTTCCCTAAAATGACATACCTCCTGGGACTGTACAAGCAGAGTGAGTTTGGAGCAATACTCTTCTTCCCTGAGGCTTCTGGTAGTTCCAGAATACTTCCAGAACAGATAGATTGCTGGCTCTTGAGGTTTGGAGCTCTACTGTAAGTTCAGGGGGAACATAACACAAAAAAAGGAAGAACTGGTTAAACCAAAGTATATCAGAGCTTGGAGCTGTATGGAGCAAATCTGGGTCCCACTCCTATACATTGTCTGAAGTACCTAACCTAGAGCCACTTCTAGGAAAGATACTGACATGCGATCTGTGGTTTTACCTTTTTCTCGCTGGGGCCAGCAGACAGTTTCCCAGTGGTGTGAGATCACTGAGCTCCTCACATGCTTTGAGCCCCGCTGATGTGGCTTCCTGGCTCTCCCTGTGTGTTTGTGCCCTCTCCTAGGCTCGGGCACCCCTATGTGTGCGGGCGAGCTGCGACGCTGGACACACGGGCACTACACTCTTGTCCACGACTCTCAAGCAACAGAATTTGCTCTAGACCTGCTGTTTTTCTGTGGCTGTGAAGGTAAGTGGATGAGAGAGAGATGTCAGACTCCTTTTACAAGGCTTGCGTAAAGGAATGACTTCTGAGTTCTTAGCAGTGCTAAAACAGCCAGAATTTCCCTGCTTTTTCGTACATAGAAGGTGTCTGTAGACTTTGTCCTAGTCCTCACTTCGGCACAAACGCTGGTTTCAGTAGTGCTCATGCAAAGGTTTGGGATTGTGCCCTTGGAATCATCCGTGGCCTTTCCCGCTTGCCAGGAGGTGGCGCTTGGGCAGAGGCAAAGGCTGCGCCTCCCGGGCCTTCGTCTCCTGAGCAATGTCTCGCAATGGCTCTGGGCGCGCTCACATGGCCACAATCCCCACCAGCAGTGTTCCAGCCCTTTCCTCTTCAGAATTATCACTGCACCTCCAGTTCACAAAGCCCAGGGTTTTCAAAAGTTACTTTAGGTATGTTTAGGCATTTTGGATTAATTTGTAGTTAGATAGTGGTAAAAAAAAATCTAGACAGAAGCATTTTAGACCAGATGAGGCCAGAATGTACAGCTGAAACCATCTGGCACATGCTGGTGATTATACTGAAATCCTTTGGCATATCTGCTAAAGCAGAACTGTTCTACAGGTGAGGAGCAGTGCACCAAACAACTTTAAAACAGCCCATCTACAGTAAAAGGCAAATCCAGTACCTTTGCTTCAAGTTGTTTCTGAACAGAAGAAAAAAAATAGACTGGTAGGAGGCAGATACCCTGTATCCAGTAACTTTGGGGAGTGGGGTGAAAAAATGGCATCTCTCAGAATGCTGCATGGAGCCTGGACAGCATTGAGGTTTCTAAAAATCTTTCTTTTCTGTTTTAAGACTGGGATCCTGAGTATGGTGGCTTTACTTCCTACATTGCTAAAGGTGAAGATGAAGAGGTAAGGACCTCAGTTGCTAGCTGCAAATCAGATTAAACTGTTTAGGGTGGAGAGACGTAATTACGCTTTATCATAACACCAACATAATGCTGAGGGTGCTCAGGAGCACGCTGGAGCCTCCTTGCCCCAGTCACTGCTCGTGGGCATAGCTCTGGCCTCAGCTTCAAGAGGCTGCTGTTCACCTAAAGCATGAGACCTGAGCCCTGAGAGTGCCTCATAGCAGCTGCCCCCAGGGCCATTTGGGAAGCCTGCCTTGAAGGGACATAAGGCTGTAGCAGAGAAAACACTTTTCCAGGGTTCTAGGAAGTGCTCTTAACTGGGGTCACATCCAGCATCAGTGCTAGTGACAGTGCTGAGCAGTCATACTAGTAAGAAGCCCTTAATGTATAATAATGCTTCAGGTAAGGGGTATTAAAATGAAAATAGTGTTAGAGTTCATTTTCTAACACCTGACCTTTGTTCTGACTAACTCTTGAAACTGTTTTGTTTTTCCTTAAGAATTTTATCAAAGCTATTTTTGTGAAACTGATTTCCTTCCTTATCTTTGTGTCCTCTAGCTGTTGACAGTGAATCCAGAGGACAACTGCATGGCCTTAGTTTATAGAGATAAAGAAACTATGAAGTTTGTGAAATACATCAACCATCGAAGCTTGGCACGCCTGAACAAGCATCCAAACAGAACAGGATTTTGGGATTTTTCCTTTGTCTATTATGAGTGATGGTGCAGTGTGACCACTGTCACAGCGAACAGTGGTAGGTGGTGGGCAGGTTCCTACCCAGACGTTCAGGTCTGACCTAAACACAGACAAACTTTGCTCATGCAAGTCCATCACACTGCATAATGTGGGGGGGCAGGTGGTTTTTTTAACTGCAAAAATGGAAATTCAGTCTTCTTCTGAGTCCATTGTAACACACGCTGTCAACTGCTTTTAATGCTCTGTGGGTGAGGTTGTCACACAACTGTCAGCTTTCCAGCTGTTCTCTCATGGGAGCAGCACAGTGGCATCTGACCTGTCAGGGTGAGAATTACAACTGTACATTGCCCCAAGCTGATGATCAATTTTATTTAAAAAAAAAAAAAAAAGAAAAAAAAAAAGGAAATGGGTCTGTAAAATGTTTCGTACACTGGTCAAGCAAGTTTTGTTATAAAATGCCCAAGACATTTTCTGGGGCTTAACTGTGTTCCTGTTTGTAGAGATAAAGATAAAGGAACTGCCATGGGAAATACGAGGTTTTTCCAGCTGCACAACTCTGTGGAGTTGGGAAGGAAGACAGTGAGGCTATAAAGGCATTGGGAAGGACTTGGCACCATAACAAGGAGCAGGACTTTTTTATGCTAAATGCTGTGCAGACAGACCTAGATGCAGTCCTTTTTCCAAAGAATTTATAAGCTGAACATCCAAGAAGAAACCTGCTCCCGTGCACTCACCTTGGGTGGGTGTGCAGACAGCTCCAAGCTCCAGCCTCAGAACACAGGCCAGGGACTGGAAGCAGGAATAAGCAACTTACCTTTTACTGGCTTGGCATCCACAGGGAATAGGGAGGTCACCAGCACCATGGCCTTGTGTCCTTTTAGTTATGTCCTGGGATCTGCTGGGTTTTAACATGCCTTCTGTCACTGGAGATCAGCTCAGATGTTTTGAAGCAGCAGCCAGCCAAGTCCTGTGGTAAACACTGTGAGAAAGGCAGTGAGTGTGGCCTTGGTGCAACACCTCTCTCCCTGTTTTCAATACTGTGCACCTGCCCACATTCACTGCAAGCAGGACTGTGCCAGACTCACCTCTGGGGTGTCCAGCCCACCGAGAGGTGCAGCAGAGCTGTACCGATGCTTCAGGAGACAGCCAGAGTGCAGAACACCCTGCTGGAGGCTCAGCCCTGGCCTGCAGCTGCTTGCCTGAAACTATTTTTTGGCACTGAGAGACAGGTGTGCTTTCAGCTCATGCAAGCCAGACAGTGCAGGCCACGGGCTTGCAGTAAGCTGGGGAGTGTCCATGTTTCATTGCTCCTGTCTCTCCTGGGTGGGGAGAGGGTAGCTTTGGATTAAAGTCTGCTCCTTCTGTTCCAGGCCTGTTGTCCACAGTGGTGCAAGACCACAGCTGGCAGCACAGGAGCAGTAAGCTCAAAACAAGGCTCACTGTTGACATGTACTCTGCACCCTTTCCCGAGCGGGTGGGATGTCCCGTGGGCACGTCTTCATGAAGGTACAGAAGCAACAACCTTCAGCTTCAATCCCAATACACCAAGTTCAAGAAAGGAATCCCTGGGGCAGCTGGCAGGACCCCCTGCCATTGCTTCCAAACAGAAAGGTATCTCAGCCCCCGCAGGTGCCAGAGCAAGGGGCCAACACGGCTGTTAGAGAGCACCGTGCAGGACTCTCTAGCCCCAGTGTCAGTTCCATCCCAGATGACGAGCAGCTGCTCAGTTCTAGCTACTCTCTGGTGCTCTGTTGGGCAGGAAGGACAGCTGGGAGGTGGTTGCCCTGAGCTGCTGTTGCAAGATCTTGTTCATATTCCAACTCATTTCCCTAAGCCAGCCTCTCTGTGCACTGCCAAAACTCTCTTGCTCAGTTTTAATCTTCCTTTGCCACTTACAAAGACAAGGGGATGAAGCTAGAAACAAATCCTGAAGTGAGGACAGAACTCTCTGAGTCATGGTTTCTGAGGTACTTTGCTGCCTATTGGGGCAGCAGATCTTCCTGGGAAGAAAGCAGTTCTTACTCTGAGCTCTCCACTAGAATGAGACAAGTAATGGAGGTTTCAAAGAAAAAAAAAAACCAAAATTATTTGGGTAGTTCGGAAGAAAAGCAACAGATGCCACAGCTATTCACAGCATAGTCTGCTAGGCAAAGTTGGGAGTAAATTCATTGACAAAGTTACTTCTTTGACTGTATTGTGAGCTTAAGAATGTGCTTGGTAGATCTTGGAACATCCTTCCAGGAGACCGGGAAGAAGCGAGGCTCTTTGGAGCTTGCTGCTTTTTAGTAAGTATTACACTAGAGGGCATACCAGCCTCTGCTTAAGCAAGCCCCTATCTACCGGGATCACACATGGAACCACCCTTCTTCCTCTGGTGACTCATGAAGTAATTTAAGAAGCCAAATTTGCAGTTAGCTTTCAAAGGTTTAAAAATGAACATGTCTCTGCTCTCCCACCCTTCTTGTTAGGTCGTAAAGCCACAGGCAGCCTCAGGCATGACTGGTGCTGCAGGTACAGAGGAAAGACTTCACTCACTAAAATTTCAAGTGACATGAGCTAGTAGAGGAAGAGGGGCCTTCTTTTATACAGCGCCAGTAATGGGAGCTTTCTCTATAGATGCTCTTGCTGGATACCAATCTGTATTTAAATTAGGTGCAGCTGCTTGCAAAGTATATGCATTTTTCATTTGGCAACGGTAAAAGTTGGTTTTACAGGAAAATAAATTACAAATTTGTTGTCAGAAACTTAGATAGGGGAAATCAGCCTTACCAAAGGTCTGGACAGTGAGCGAAGGACTGACCTCACTGCCAGGAGCAGAACAGAGCTGGGATTGGCAGCACCTGGTGCGTAGTCCTGAAAATCAGGATGACAGGAAAGCTGCTTTCTGATCAGAGCCACTCTCTTGCTCTCTTATCATTAAATGGAGTACATAAATGTAAGCCAGCAAGCATTAGGATTTTGAACACAAAGAACAAGAGGCTGAAACAGTGGGAACAGGTACAGCAAGTGGCAGAAAGCCCAGCACTTGTGCCAGGAGACTGTTCATAATCAAGTCTCTGAGCTCACTTGCTTAGAACAACATGGGTGGCTCACCACCCTTCTACCAAGCAGCTGGATTTGACTAACAGCCAGTTTCTTAAAAGCATTCAAATGAGCTCCTGCTGCAGATTCTAACTGACAGAGGTCTGTGCTTTCAGCAGCACAGTTCTCCATATGGAAGGGGCCAAGGCAGTGGCAAGGGGCAGTTTTGGGGAAAAAACATGTTGCGAGAATTACATTCCCCATTCAACTGGGCACATGCTCACCAGTGGCTCTGTAACAAAGGGTGGGTTGCTGGTTGTATTTCAGTAGTGCCTCGTAAGAGAGACCAGTTAGAGGACGTGACTCCTTCTGACAGCCCCAAGAAGCCACCCAAGAACTTTCAGATGGGCCAACTCCTCCCTGCCCACAGCACAAACACCATCGTACAGTGGAAAGGGTGATGCTGGTGCAGGAGCACTAGGGCCCAACCTCCATCCTGTGCAGGTTATTTTTAGCTTCTAAAAGAAATTTGCTTTGGCAATGGTTCTAAAATAACTTTAGATCTGAGATAGAGCCTTACTGTAATATTTTAATCCAACTCTAAGAGATCACACAATTAAACAGGTTTGAGCCAGGAGTCAAGTCATTTTCCAGTATCTTCTTCTTTTGATTCCACAAAGTACTACCAGTTCATCATGATTATGCACCAAGCTTGGGTGTGTAGCTTGTTTTTGTTGTTCCTGAAATGCACCCTTGCCCACTTCAGTATCTGCAGTTTTTTCAGTAGTAGCACAGAACCAGTAGCTGGAAGCAAAACCTTCTGCAATCCAGGTGTGGGGAGAGTGCTGGATACGAAACAGACCACTTCCTACCTGCACAGATCATGGAACTGGATACCTGCCAAAGATCTGGCTTAAGAGCCAGCAAGATGTTACCATGCACTGCACTGCAGTTTACCTAGAGAGTCACATATCCCTGCAGTGAAACCCAGGACTCTCCAGCACAGGAAGTTCAAGTGTAAAGGAACTACACAGCAGAAACCATAGAAGTTGTTTGGGCTGGGTTTTTCAACAAAGAAACTTAGCAGTACACATCTCCCCAACTAAATCAGAACAAAATCAGTCAAGCCACTCTATGTTTTAATGGAAAAGATGGATGCCTTAACTACAAAATATATTTAAATACATAAATAAGTTACTGTATTAAAAAATAACTGTTTGAACTTCTGTCTTGCATAAATACAACATCTGCACTTAAACTCTGATGCTCTCTTCATGGAGCTTTGGTCTGTGTAATATTTGTCACCTGACAACTTAACTACAGCACTACCATTGTAATTACTTCACCCTACAGTGGAGCAGGGGTCTGAATTAACAGCCTGTCATCCATTATCTGCCCACTGCATGGAATCACTGCCTCTGCACTGCTGCTGCTCCTCTCCCTAAGAAGAGGCTGTTCCCACACGCATTATTCTGAACAGTGTGTTGAAGTTGTTGCTTCTTATTGCATCCCGACAAGCACTGATCGCTTGTGTTTTAGGTTTGCCAACTGCAAAGAGGAAAAAAAAGGAAAGAAAAAAAACCTCAGTTACAGAGTAAGAAACTGGTAAAAATACTTATTTGATCCAGTCTGAAAATTTAGGGGTTTCTTTCAAATATTTCTTAAGCACAGGATGAAATGATGCCTTGTAGAGGCTGACCTGGAGCAGAGGCTAGACAGAGTGAAAGGATAAAGGGCAGGGATGTATTGAAAGGCCTTCACAGGGCACACCTTGGGCAGTGCAGGAGGCTTGCAGCAACTGCACCCAGGATGGACGACAGTCACACGTTTTTGGGACAGATAGAAGTTCTGTCCATTGGCATATCAGAGGTTAATTGTCCAATTACAGCTTCAGGTAATAGAGTCCCATTCTCTCAGTTTGCTCCCCCCCAACTCACTTTTGTTTACATTTCTCGGGGCCTGAGACAGTGAGGTGTCCTTGATCCTCAGGCCTAGAGAGGAATTGTTGTGTCTGACAAAAATGGGAATAACAGTAGCTAACACTACATGGAGCTCAGAGTTACACACTAAAGAACTGCAGGATTACAAACACATGAAAATATAAAAGCTAAAATCCTAAGGCATCAGAAACACCACCTTTTTTCTAGTACATAAATAAAATCCTTTCTTGAAAGAAGAATTGCCTGCAGCTCTGTTTTATGAGAACTTCTTGGAAGGGGAATGCTATAAACATACAAAAAAGTACCTCCCTCCCCAAAGACCTACAGGACTAATAATGCAGATAAAACAGCCCTGCTTAAGTTAGTAGTTGCTTTTTTAAAAGCAGAATTATAAACTAAGAACTGAAGTAATTCTAAAAACATTTAAAAAGTAGTATGTTCAACAAAACTATCAATTTCTGCCTCGTTCAGAAATCTGGAAACTATTTCAAATTCTTCTTTCTAAAATTGTGATCCCAGATTATACTGGACACTCACAGTTGACTGCCACATGTACTTGGCTATGACTAAAGAATGAAAGATGACTTCTACTAACTGAGTTTCAGGCCAAAAATCCTGAAGTAACTTAACTAACCCAGGTGACCTCTGGGGCACATCTTATCTGCCTCACTGGGGTCTGAGACTCCCCATTCCTTTCAAAAACACAGACTTACCACGTAACCGCCCAGCCCTCTGGATTGCCTGATTCACAGCTTTCAGATTATTCAACAGCTCTGTGTGATTGTTGCAACGAATTTTGTACTGATTTATTAAATCTCTGTTCAGGTCATACAGCTCGCTGTACCGTGTCTTCATGTTTTTCCTGGGGAACAATCAGTCCGGTTATTTGCATCTCTGAGGACATGAAAGTCATTCCTGGTTTGTCAATATAAAGGTGTAGCAATACATGGTTGTGTTGGCTACCTGCATGTCTGCCAGCTACAAGACAACAAACTTGTCTAGACATGTTGGTTATACTCATTATTTTACTGAAAAAAACCTTAACAGTCTATTTTTGGAGTTACTTTATCCAGCAGGACGAAGTGGAGACAGCACTTTGCTCAGTGAAAGTACCACTGCCCTGCAGTAGCTTGGGCCTCCTTACTGCTGCTCTTCAGACTAAATCTCAGCATTAGCAGAAAACAGCCAATCAGAGTGAAAACCTGACACCTAAAGTTTCTTTCTTGGTGTTCTCAAAAGTTCGCACACCACAGATAACCTTCTTTTCCTGCCTTCTTCCCTTAACATATTTTTTCTAACACATCTCACCATCTTGAAGTAGATTCACCTCACCTGCTGTATACTAAGCCTCTAGCCTTGCCCTCTTTCCTTCCCCTGACTGGTTTCCCACCTAAAGAATATGACAAGGTTTAAGGAGAGCTCATGGTGAGACCATCAAAGGTACAGTTCTACATTAAAAATTGTAACTAGGCAACTCTTGTATCACACCAATGTTTTTCTGTGCTCTTTTCTGCCTGAAAAGCAAAGACTGACCATTGTAAACCCCAAACACACAAACCACAAAGCAATTGCTCACATGTCTCCCAGGAGCCGGGCATCTTCTGCCTGAACCAGCATGCTGCGGATGAGGTTGGAGTGTTCAGCCATGTCAGCAGTGAGCCTCTGATTCACTGCGTGGTGCTCGTCCACCTGTCCAAGGCAAACAAGTCATGAGCAAGGGTCTTTGCCACCCTGGGCACACAGCGTTCAGGCTAAACCTCAGCCCAGTGCAATAGGAATTAACATCCCAACCTAACCAAGCAGCATCCCTGACATTGTTCTCCTTCCCCTCACTCCCCACTGCAGGAGCAGTACCCTGGCCTCCAGAAAGGGTGAGCAGACTGAGATAAACATCTCACATGCTGACCCAAACCCAGAGCTCTGTCTCCCAGACAACATATTTACTTTATCCTAAACAACCAACTGATGGGGACCAAGGGCCCGTTCTACAGAACAAAAATAGAAAGTTGAGTGTGTCCCACAGAATATACAGCTAGCCATTGTGGGCTGATTTCCACAACAAAGATAAAGCAGTTTAGAGATCCTCTCATAAAAACCCCCCAGTGACTGCTTATCTGCCTACTTAGAAATGCCCAAAGCCTCCTCACCTTCACCAATACTTTCCGCAGCTCCTCAAAGTATGCAGGAAAATCTGCTTCCACCTGCAAATCCTCAATGGCCAGGAAAGAGGCCATTGACTGGATAATGTCACCAGCTAGATCAATATCATCTGTGTTGATGGAAATCTGTCAGAAAGGAAAGAAAGCACTTCAACACTCTTCCATGCCAGAACATCTCCTGGAACTGCCCAGCAGTACTGTCTCTCCAACAGTTACCCTCACTCAAAGCAGGGCCTTTTATTAAGAGGGCACAGGCAAGCTCTACAGCTTTCAGTGGACAAGAAGACACTGATTTCAAAGGGGCTTTTATTCAGGTTTGGGATAGAGAGGTATCTGTGCACACAGGACCAGTGCAGAAGTTACAGGCAGCCTTTGTGCCTCACATTATGGCTCCCTGAAACCATTCTGTGAGGAAAGGGTTTCTCTCCCTCCTACAGATCCACAAGCTAAGCAGTTTACTTCACGAACAGGCCCTGGAATTTTACCCACCAACAGTAAACAGACACAGAAGTTTCCAAAACCATGAGTACTTTCTCTGCCTCTTTAGCCATCCCCCACTTTTACTGCCTCCTGCTGGCAGCATGAGTATACTGGTTTTACTGGAGTAGGATTAAAGGGCTGTTCCCCTTGCCCATGGAGGTACTCACCTCTCCACCAGGCTTGATCTTGATGCAGAGCTGACCTGCATTACGAAGGGAAGTGAAGCAAACCTGAAAGGGAGCACTCTGAAACTCTGCATCCTCTGGCAGCAAGAAGCTCTGATTCAGCCACATTACGATCTTGCAAAAATGAAATTAAGAGCATCAGCCATTCCTTGTGAGGAAAGCCTGGGGAATCACACAATGTCCCTGCACATGATGTGCACCAGAATACTCTGTTCAGGGTACCCTGGAAATTTCATTGACTAAATTTCATCCCATAACCCCATCTCATGAACTCGTTAGAAGGAGGACAGTTGAATCCTTGCACCAAAGCTGAATATTCCTAAAAAAACCAAATCCAACAATCAGAGACTGCTATGAAACTGAGTCACTACCTGAGCACTGTGCTGCCTTTTTCCTGTTCTCTGCTCATTTACAAAATTCAACACTCACTACAGATCTCCTGCTATCAGCAGGCACACAGCAAACGAGATAATATCCGAAACACCTTCTGATCTCAGGCCTTTAGTTCCTGCAGGAATTCCTGATGCTTGGAATGCCTCAACTGAGTCATCTTTTAAAGACCAAAAAAGCAGGGTTGACTCGTAATATACAGACTCCAAAGGCCAGTAGTGCAGTTCACTGCATAATTTTTCCTTTGCCATTGGAAATCTCAAGTTGATTGCAAACCCTCCACCTATGCAAGACTTGAAACCAGGAAGAAGAGCAGAAACTCACCCTTTGTGGCCTCTCATTCGTGGCACAGTTAACAAAGCTCAGAGGCTCCGTGGCTGAGTCTGGGCTGCTCAGGGCATACATGGAAAAGCGAGGAAGCTGTCTTGTCAACTCAAATACATGGAACTGTGTGCTGGAAGCAATCCAATGGAAAAACAGAGTTAATAACAGCAGAGATTCACCTACTGCAATAGTTCCTGGTTCTTTTTTAGCTGGGGACTCACATCCACAGCTTCCAGTTACATAATCAGCTGCTTACTGCTTCCCCAGAAGAAACACTGAAACTTGGAAATTCCAGGCTTATCACATCATGAGGTTGTATGATTCCTCCCCAGTGCTGTCATTTTCAGTAATCCTTCCACTTAAGTATACTTTCTAGGCTAATACATTTACAATTTTACTATACGATTGGGTATTTTCTTTACAAAGTTCAGTGAAGTCTTATTAAAAGTAGTAAAAAAGGCAAATAGAGAAAACAGAAAGAGAATTCAGTCCCATACAGTCTTTCTGCAGTGGGTTGCTAGCTCTCCAAACATGCTTCTCTAATCAGGGAAAGGATGCTGCCTCTTCAGGCACCAGCAGCTCTGGCAGATGTGAGCAAGAAGAAAATTGTTTTCAAGGGTATATGAACAGACCTCTTCTTTTCTATGGAGAGATATTTCTATGGGAGACTTGAAAAATGGTGTCTGGAAATCAAGCACGTGTTACTATTTCCCTGAAGCCAAATGGGTTCAGGGTTACTTTATAGCTTGAGAGACATAGCTGTGTCTCCAGGCTTGCTCAAGTACTCCATCCAGAGCAGCCACCACCCAGGGCCCAGCCCCTTAGGGATGACAGGACAGAGCCTCTGCATCCCTTGATTCCCTCCACACACCCACAGTAAGACATCTCCTGGACAAATGTGCATTCCTTCCCTAAAGGCAGAAACGGAACACAACAGATCACAGCGATTCCAGAACATTTAGACTTTGTCTGGAGAAGAACTCAGTGCCGCAGGTGCACCAATGTTTTTAAGAAAGCATCCCAGCTCTCCTTTCAGTAACACAGAGAAGTGGGGCACCCAGGAATTAACGGTGCACTTCCCATGAGACAAGCATGAAACCACATTATTGCTGTTTCCTGGTCCCACAGTTCTGGAGACCAGCAGAGATCACACCACAAAACTCACCTGTTTCGGTAACCCACAAAGGCTTTGATGTGCAAATCCACAGGGACATCTTTGGGTGGAGTAAGGGGAACACGAACACAGCCTGAGAGGTTCTGGAGACTGGGATGGACCACATGGCTCTCTCCTTCAAATATGCCCTCAGCAAAGATCAGCACAGCACGGATGATTGTGTCTTAGCAACAGGAAGAAAAAGCAGTTCCTAAATTAAAAGCTGTCCTCTGGCAACAAACCACAACAGTTTTCAGAATTAAGCATGGTCAACTCTTTATATCCCTCCTCTGAATTGTTAAAATATCCCAGGTGACCAGGACTACCACGTCTGGACTTGACTGCATCCTCAGCATGCCTGGTGCAAGGTGAATTTGCTGTCTTGGGGTAGTTCCAGTTTTGCATGGAAAGCCAGGTGAGATCCAGCTGCATTCATGCAACTGTGGGTTTCTAAGCAGGGGTTTAGAGATGCAGTGAGGTAGGCGTTAGAGTGAGGAATGAATTATTTATTAAATTTACAATACTATTTCTATATTTTAGTTTTATAAAGTAATTGAACAGTGTTATACTTCTTTTAGGGTGATTGGTTAAAGTTCTAGACACTCACTTAGAAATGTTTTTTCCTAATATAATGTACACAAGGTCAGAAGATACCAGATATGAGTGCTATTTACAAAAACCCTATCTATTGTTTACATAGCTTACACAGCAAAGGAAAAGTTCTCACAGAATGAATGCAAGAAGAGAAAATTTCCCTGCTAACAGCATTTCAGTATCCACATGCAACACCCTCACTAATGCAGCTGTGAGTTGGTGTTTATAGCCAACACAAGAAGTGCTGCAGGGATCACCAAAGTTGGTTTCATCCAAGCTAAATGTTAATTGCCTCAGAAAATAACACATAATAAGAAACAAATTCCATCAAACTCCTCTCCCCTAAGACCCCTCCAAGGAAGCCAGCTTGATTCAAAACTCTGTAAAAGGAAAGAAACCACAAAAGGGACGTTACAGACAACAAAGGGGAGACATTCAAATCACCAGCTAAATATAACTAAAAATTTGCATGATTTTACATGAAGTGAATATCAATGGTTGCAGGTTACCACTCACCATTTGTGGTGGAAATACACAGCTCCACATGGGCAGACTGGCTGTCAGAGCCCAGATTAACTGAGAGGGCTGTCTGGAGTTGGGTGTTTGCTGGAATCACGCCTCTCTGTCCATCGGCTTCCTTCAACTGAGTGTTCAATTCAGCCTGTTACAAAACACATACCCTTCAGTATCATAATTTCAAGATTTTCATTCAAAAAACCTTGAAAACATATGCACAAGTCAGTTCTCTTCTCTTTCAGAAGAAGCTTGCATTACAGCAGTTCCGAGACCCTTCCAAATAGCTGTGAGTGGTGGTTGGATTAGGCACGGAGCTGTGGACACTTGGGCTACAATGTGTTTGAGTGCTTTACCATGGACAGACTTCAGCTCTGTACCTTTACTCAAAAAACACTTAACATGTATCAATTCTAAACACAAGCTTACAGAATTCCAAGCTTCTACCATGATGGTCATTTGCTGTTCAAATATGAGTTTGCTCTTTCCTCAGACTATTTTTTGAAATTATTTCTGCACTTTCACCATCAAGCCACAAGTGCGATTCCAACATCCTGGCAGTGCTCCCAGCCCTCATCCAGTGACCTGATCCTCTCACACAATCCCCTCTGACTCCCAAGGTGGCCTATGCACTGAAAATTACAATTTTCAGTCATAAGCCAAAGCACCAGGCTGAAGGGAATCCAGCTCCAAACACAACTGCTCTGGCAAGAGGAAGGAGCAAAGAAAGCACTATTAAAATACAAAAAGCAAGTTCTGAACTTGCACAAAGAGCAAGCAAATGCAGAAGCAGAACCCCCAGCAGACAATTTCACTGCATCCTGACAAGCTACAGGTCTGACTTGTCTAGACTGCCCCACAAACGCTTCCCAGATTCCTCCAGATTTATACCAAGAGAATGTGTTTTGGCCCTACACATTATTTAAGCAGTACCTTTGCATTTTCCTCATAATTTTTCAGTTCCAGCAGCAGATTTTGTTTCTTTTGACTGAGTTCTCGGATAAGATCCTGCTCAGCACTTGTATCCATTAGGTTCCCTTTCATGTCCTCACCTCCTGGCAGATAGCCTCGGACTGTACAGAAACAAAACACAGCCCATTTCAGCAAAGACTTCAACAGCCTCCCTAGAACTTCAGTTTCTGGGTCATGACTCCCTTGTACCACTTCTGCAGCAAATAGCAGTTCTGGTCTTCAGCTAGTACTATTCAGCTGAAAATCTGAGCATTGATTTAGACCCACAGAGCCTCTCACTTTCTTTGTGACTGGGGCAAGAGAACTGCACATTGAAAGAAAAAAAAAAAAAAGAAAATAGGTGAATTTCCAACCTGTCTTTAAGCTGTACTCACCTGACTAGACAAGTGCAGCACTCAGTCCTTTTGCAAGAGGATTCCCACTGCAATCATTCTTTCAGGTGCTTAGGCAAGTTTACAATTATGCAAAATTACTAAAATGTGTACCTGGATTTCTAGAGCTGGTCAGAGGAGTTCTTGCTGTCTGGAAGTGACTGTAAATCACTGTTAATCAGCCAGTAAACAAGATTTACCCACATTAGTTTTTCCCCAAATCAAGGGATACTTCACTTCAATGGGTAAGACTTGTTTCCCAGTAGCCCAGTGGAGCACAGAGTAATGGAAATACCTCTAACTGTCTGTGGAGACAGAGGGCCTGAACAGGTGATGAGACAACTTTCATTTTGCCCTAAGACTGTGTGCTCTGATTGCAGCTGATAATGAAAGCCAGGGACAAAAATCTTCTACCTGGGAAAAATATGCTGCCTGATTGCAAATGACTGCTGCCCTGTAAAAAGTTGCACGGAACTTGAAATCATTCAGCTTGCATACTGTCCTCCGATGAAAAGACCGACTTTATTATTTCTGAGTGAATCATTCATATAAAATGAGAGCAAGACAAAAACCACTGCAACACAGAAGAACACCTCATGTGAAAGGATGCTGGTCCCAAACAGAACTCTAGTAACATTGTCTACCTAACCCCAGCCGCACTAATTACTAAGGCCTAAAGGGATCCCCATCCTGCCAAGGCTTGTTTACAATGGACCCATAAGAAAAGGAAGATCATGTTCAGTGATACCAACCTACACAACTCTGCTAGGACAAGGCTCTCCAGAACTGCTTACAATGCTCCCCTTCTGTAAGCTTGGGAAAAAGATTTATAAGCTGAAGCCCAAGTGCAGCAAATCCCCACAGCCTGTGATTAACACAGACAGCAAAACAGTCTGCTATTTAACAAGGACAGGCTTTTGTTTCAAATGGGCTGTGCCAGACCTGCTTGTCTCAGGCCACTGACGCCAAAGAGTCGGATAATCACACCAGTGTCTTTCCTGGAGCCATCCCTGTAAATTCATACTCATCTTATTGAAATAATCTGTGATCGTATTTGTTTCCACTCACAATAACCAGGTCTGACTTCTTGTATGCATGGTGGGATAAATCCACCACTTCTCCAGTCTCAGGACAGCATTTTCCAGGAAACAAGGCACTGTTAACATCTAAAATTTCTAATATAAAAACTCTTCATCTGCAGAAGAAAACCAAAACACACATACCCTTAGTTCCTTAAACACCTTTACCTACTGTAAAGCGGCCAAAGAAGTAAAACATAGATTTCCTATACATTCATGTATTATAATGTAGCCTGAAGAACTAGAGTCTGTACTGAATATCATTATCTTTGCATTAGGATGGGGTTTCTTCCATTAGACAAATGAATTTTGATGGTTTCTTGGATCATAATGAAACACATGCTGATTCTCACAGAGAAGGCAATATTCAAAATCCTGTTTGCAGATAGCATAACTCAAAATTCCCTTAACTGCACATAAAGCAAAGGAAATTTGGCACACAAAACGTTGGAACCAAAACAATGTTTAGCTAATCTGAGACGATGTGATGTGCCTGATACTGCTGTGTATTACATTAATATCCTGAACAATGCTTTTACCTTCACCATCAATTGAGCAGCAGATTAACTGGGTGCTCCCATCCATTCTGTAATCCCCCTCCACCAGTCCCGCGATCGAGGAAGCAAAGTTGTCCTTAAAGATGACCTCCCCAGTCCGGTCACTGCGTGCATCCACCTGGAACAACAAAAAGTTCCAAGCCTCAGCGTGAAGAGAAAAGCCAACTCCAAAACACATGCCATGCCATACTCTGAGCTGTTAACTGAAAGCCAGCTCTGCCCACAGAACTGCAGGTGAAGTTGCAGCTCTGCTCATCCAAACACCACACATGAAAGAAATACTACCAAGAAATGACCTCTAGGCAGGCTCTAGAAGGAGCTAGAAGAAACTTCTCTTCAGAGATGCTTCCCTAAGGTACAAAACTAAAAAAGGAAGGAAATTAAAGGGACTGCAAGTCTGCACTGGAAAGGTTATGCACATATGATACAGCAATGATGGGACTAAACCAGAAATAACCTTCATGCAGTATTTACAACCTCTCCTTTAGCTGCAGCCCTTGTGTGGTGAATTATTTTTATACACAAATACCACAACCTTCAATTATCTTTCATTGGATAAGAAGGGTGAGGTGGGCTCAGTTCCATGCACTGTATACTTTCCAAAGCACAGGTAACAGCATTACTCTCTCTAGGAGCTCTGGACTGTTTCAGACCAATAAGTTGGGTAGAGACTGCCACTGGAAAAGAACAGAAGCAAAGCAAGGAGAGGTTCTCTCTTTAACAATGTTACACATCTAATCCAATGTAAGTTACAACACATCTGGGCTCTGGACTGCCAGCTTGATACGAAGTTATTAAAGTGCCGCAGGCTAATGAGAGTAATAAGAGGTGCGAGGAAAAAAGCACAGCTTTACAGAAAAACCTGGCAAGCTGCACCCAGGAGAGATCTGGCAGTTAAAACAGTCATTTCTGACAAAGGGGAATACCAAGGAACAGGCTTAAAAGACTAAGAGTGAGCTGTACAGAATGCCTTTACATAAAATGAAATAATGCTTGATTAATCCTGCCACAGTCAAGACTGACACTGCTCTCCTGTTACATAACTGCTTTGTCTGCCATGTAGTTTGGGAACATTCAGAACACACTGCAGAGGATTATTAGTGTGTCCTCAAGACACACCTGAATAGAGACACTCAAGAACTCTAGGATGTGGCATAGGATCTCTGCTGCCATGGAAACAACTTGCCACACCTTAGCAATTGACTCGGAGCTAAGCAGGGGAAGCAGCTTTTCTCTGATCTTGCACTTGGCACAGGACTCACCAGCCAAACGAGGTTTATTGCAATAGATCTGCAGTGCTCAGGTTTCTAAGCCTTTTTCATTGTTTGGTTGTTGTTGTTCTTCAGATAACTTAACTGCCTTGTTCAAACACAGTCTCCATATCTACAGCTCCTCTTTTCCCCCTGTATAAACTCACCTTCCCATTAGACCAGCCAGTGATCAATTCACACACTCCATCAGAGTTCAGGTCAAACGCATGTATGCTCATTGCTTGGTTTTTTGACTGAGGACAGAAAAGAAAGAACAAATTAAGCTTGGGTATGTTTTCTAAATTGCACATGCTTGGCACATGCAAAACACTGGACTATGAGGCCACAGAGAGTACAGAAAGAAACACAACTATGTCTCTTAACAGTAAGTTTGAGCATTACTATTTCTAAGGTCACACACACATGTGACATCTTAGCTCTTGCACTACTCATCTAGTCCACTGCTTTCAAAGGACCTGATAATTCCTTTAAATACATTTCCATCCAAGCAGATGATTAGAACTCACAAAAACAAACTGTAAAAAAAACAAACCCTCTAGGAAAAAAAGGATCAGGGCTTCAACACTGTCATAAAATGAGACTACTGAGGACAACCATGAGACTTTTCCTGACGCTTCTTGAGGAATTTTCTTATTACTATTAAATATACTATTCTGTGTTATATTAAGAATATTAAAATGAGCATCAGGAAAGGATCTTGCCAAACTGATTTGCTGGAGCAGGAAATTGCTATTGAAGAGAAAAATTAACCTTGAACACAGACAATGCAAAATTTCAGTTTCTGAAAAACAGTTTATTGGTTCAACCAGAGGATTTTCTAACATGAACTCAAATGTCTTTTGTTAAGCTGAAGAATCCTTAGCTGTATGGGTGTAGCCCTGTTGTTTAAACCACCACCAACAGCCCAAAAGTACTGCAGGAACTGACCTGGTATTTTATATGAACCTATAAAAACAGATAGATTTTGTAAGAACGAAATTACATTTAAGTTCTCTGCTCAGCAAAGTTCACCTAAGGGTAACATCAGAATGACCTGAAATTAGATACCAGGTCTCCTGGCAGCCTTCAAGCTCCCAGTGATGATACTCTGACAAAGGACTAACCTTAATCCTCCAGTAGCGTGCCGTCTTGTCGTAAACTCCGACAGTGCCATTCGCAAGAGCGTAGCCAAAGCGACTGCCATACATGGGGCTAAGTGCAGTGATCGTCTGGTGGGGAAGGGAGGGAGAGAGAGGATACAGGAGTGACAACTTGTGCAACTTCAAGGAACACGAACAGGCCACAGATCTAGCATATGAATCCTACAGTTCTTAAATGGTAAGTCTGTTGTAGGAAGCATTGAATACTGAAGTAACTACTTTTAACAATCAATTTGAAATCACTGAACGCCTTGTAGAATTTCCTCACACAAGATGAACTGCCAGTTAGGACACACTTCAGCAAGGATTGCAGAACTGCCCTCAAACTGTGTACTTTGACCAACTATTTCCTACCACAGGCAGCAAAACAACTGCTCACAGGATTCCTGTGGTCATCAGTGCTAACACACTATCATTGAGAAACTACACAACATTCCTTAAGCTTAAGGACCTGATGATGCCAAAGGTTCAACTTGCCTGGGTTAGGAAAGCCCCAGAAAAATTACTGGTACAAAATCTTTGCTCAGTAGTAAGATACAAATTATAAACTCCCACAGTTGGACTTCTTTGGAACACAACTGGAACACGAGGCTAGGTGTCCTACCTTAATAAACTCCGGGGAAAGATCTGAGAGTCATAACTTGGCCTGTTTCTCACTCCTTTTAAGACCCACTTCTCATTGACTTAAGGTTCTCAGTGCTTGGAAATGCAGGTTTTTCCACGCACTGAGACTAGAGATTTTAATGTCAGGAGGAACAATTGCAATCATCTGTCTGGTCTTCTGTACAACATAGCACAGGAGACTTCCTTCAATTAAATTCTTCCCCAGCTTCTTATTTAAACTCCTCTGACTATGCTCCTTGGATGTTTTTACCACAAAACTTGGTTTCCAAACCCTTTATCCTTTCCTCTCACAATCTTCTGCAGAGTCTTTCCTAAGTATCACACTAAATTACAAGCACCCAGTAAGGATAGAAGACCACAGCAGCAGTCAGAAACTCAAAAGGTAACAGCACACCCTAAATTTATACCTGATTGTCCATTTATAAGAATCACAACAGTCTACAGCTTCAGCTTCACCGGAGTAGTGTTTAAACACAGAAAATGAAAGCTATCCAAGACTTTCAAACCAAACATAATGTATAAAGACATTGTTCCCTGAATTTCATTTTCTAAAAAGAAATGTTTGGGTTCAGCTGTGTCCTTTTATATTAGAACAGTAGAATTGTAACAGGCCTCCTATGACTGCAGGTGTGAATTTAAAACAATTCTACTGAGGATCTGGAAATAAATCACACTTGAGAGTAACAGACCTTTAGCATCCCTTTAACTAGAAAGATCTAATGACCAGATTGGCCACTGCACAGAGAGCAGGACATATTACAGGCCCAGTTCTAATTGTAGTGATAGCAACAACATCCTTTTCCAGAACAGTGCCTGGATTTGTCTTTTATAGCTCTTCGTAAGTGGTTTATTAGCTAAGCCTTTTAGTCCCATCTTGGGCAGCGGGGAGACCTCAGATCTTTAAGGACAAAGGTCTGTGGCCTTACTCCACCTTGGGTCCAGAACAGCCATGAGAAGACTGAGAACACCTCTAAACGCAGTGATAAGGGTATTTTACTCCCTTCCTAGAAACCAAAATCAGTGGGGATCTTCTCTCAGTTCTTAAGCTAAACAGCAATTCCTACACCTTTTATTTATCCCTCTGTAAACCTATCTACCCCATACCTTACTTTAGCCACCACAGCTCTTTTTATATAGCCAGTGTGTAACTCTAATCGTAATATAAGCTTCCAGTTTTGCCTGGGCACCCCCTTCTACCCTGCCATGCACTGTCTGGATATACACACAGGGACAAGTTACATCATCATGACTGCATCAAAAACATCTGAGGAAAACTGTAGAAGACATCTTTTTACTCAGGACACTAAGAGCTTCAATCACAATCCAGCAACTTTAATCACCCTTGCACAGGGTCCTGACTGTCAGCCAAGAGTAGTCACTTTTCTCAACGGGGTGAAAGGTTTGTAAATAAACAAGCAAAAAGCCCCCTGCATAAAGAAAGAATTATTAAACTCAAACTTTTGCAGTTCTAGCAAAAGAGATATTGTGCCAAATAGTTAAGTAACTACTTAACTACACAATAAATCTGAACCGGAGAAGCTTTAGAGTACACAACATTTTAAGCTCCATCAGCAACTATAATAAACATTAGCCAGAAATAATTTACCTCCGTCTCTGACATTTCTGCCACAATCTCATCTTCTTTAAACACACGGATATCAAAATCTTCAGAGCCAACAAGAAGCTGAAAAAAAAAAACAGTGTTCCTTAAAAATAATTATTCAAGCTAAAGAAGCAAGGACCAGGATCCAGAGGACAAATTAATATTTCAAGGCCAGCAATGAAGTGGTTTTAACAGATCTGTGAAATGTTGCCAGCATTGCACTGAAGATCCCTCATTAAAACAAAACAAAACAAACAAACACATACAAAAAAAACCAAGACAAAGAAATAAACAAAACCCAATGAAACCAAGTATCAACAATCTCTGCTCCTCCAACCTAAGTGGTGGCTGCCATACTGCAAAGTACAAGTAAAATGGGCTTTATCTTGATGTAAATGATTATACCAATAGGCATTGAACTGGGTCTTCTGCCTCTTCATTCCTTAACGTTTCCTAGTTCACCAGGTAGAAGGCATTAACTGAAATGGAGCCCAGCAGAAAAGCTCGTACTGAAGATGGTGACAATTGTCACGTTCTCTTTTGCAAATTGAGAAACCAAGGAACAGATCTGCTCAGTGCCTTGTCCATAAAATCATCCATCAAATCAATGACAAAGAGAATTATAAATCAAAGTCTAAAACCTGATAGTACTTTTCCCTACCAGAACCCATGAGCTTTTCATCTTTACTTGGCAAAAGAGATACAAATCCATAACAAAGCTGGATTTTTAAAAAGATTAAAGGCTTTTTTTCTTCCCAAGTAAAGATGTTTCAGATCACGTCAACCTAAATCACACCAAGCTAAGTCCAGTGCAGCTATTGGAATAATTTGCAACAATTAACATATTTAAGAAGCACAGATTTCTTGACCAAGTTGCAACCACCAGCAAAAGGCAACCACATAAAAGCACATAATCCTGAAACAATTACTGGTGATGCTGTATTTTCCAGAGGCGCCTAGATTTTTTTTTTGTTAGTTTCAATCACCACATTCCACTGGATAGAAATTTCAAAGAGCAAGTCGAAGTTCTGCCCCACAAGTCTTTTGCAAGATGGCAGAAAGTAACCTTCATCAATCTAAAAGCCCTGAGGAAGGCAGTGACAAGTTAGTTCTGTTAGCTACTAAAAGTATATTCATGCAGTTTTAAAACCCATCAATTTCAAATGTAATTTCAAATGGGGCAGAAAGAACAGAAATGAAGCTAGCACAGTCATTTACCAGGTAAGACACAAAGTGATAATTTAGGAAGCTGCTTCTGTGCATTTTCTCAGAACTTCAGTTTTAAACCAGAGGTAGTTTCACAAAAGCCACAAATAAAAGTAAATAAATAAGTAAAAACCCTTTAAAATCACCCAGATAATTAAGATCAAAAAGAATCCTAAAAAAAACTCAGTAAATGCATGTTGGGATAACTGGTCCAACAAGTTAGTTGGATATTGCATCCAGCTCTACTCAGCTCAAAGTAGCACCAGATTACACCAACTGCTAAGAATGAACCTTTATCAAGCAGAAAAATATAGCAAAACCCACTTAAAAGCACAAGTGCAAACCATTTACAATTAGTGCAATAGATCACTTTGTCTGAATCCTTACACACTGTCTCCACTTTCTATAAACACCTCTCAGCACATTAAAAAAAAAACAAAGAGGAGCTGTGCAGAAATTGATTCAAAAACTTGAAATTGTTTCACTTCCTGAAGATCCCAATCAAGCCACGTCTGTATCAGTTTAGTGCTTATAAAAAACACTTGAAAACTGTTGCTGTTTAGACATCACTATTACATAGTTCAATTGGATATTCCAAATGAGGATTTCTCAGGAACTAAACAAAGAGCTCAAGTAATTATGTTTAAAGTTTTAAGACAGATGACAAAAGTAAGTATTTTTAGCATAATGATTTAAGTTCATATTGATTTGCATCTGATGTATACTAGGAAGCCATTACTCTTCTCAAAGATTCATATTTAGAAGCACAATTGTTCATTTGGGATGAAGAAACGTTTCCAAAAGAGAATGCCATACAAATTCACAATTTCACCCATCTCTTGCAGCCTGCATGATCAGAATGGTAGGTGCTTCCTATTGTTTGTCCCACGTCATTATCAGCAAGATGTGTGTTACAAGTTATTGACATTTTAAATCAGCAAAGCAAACAGTATTTCATTTCCCCACGTCACTATGAGAAAGCAGAATGTTTTCTGGATGTGAAGACAGATTTCTCAATTTTACCAAGTCTAAGTGAAGCTTTTCAAAAGAATGGCTTTTTAAAAGCTCGCTTATACATGTAAGCTTCCAAGTTGTTTCTCTGAAATTTAAAAGAGTTTATAACCATATTCAAGAAATACCACTGAAATAGATGCCTTGCCAACTGATGATCACAGGCATTTCATTGTACTGCTCCTGGTGTAAAGAAAAATGAGAAACTTTAACTGGTAATGTAAGTCAGTTGTATTTGATAACCCAAGTTTTTTTATTATCATTTCACCATAAGACCACAAGAACAGCTGAATTCATGTGTAAATGGTTACAAACCTCAGTTTTCCCATCACCATCAAAGTCACACAGTGCTAACGAACGAACGTTGTCTCCAGTAACCTGCAAAGAGGAGAGTACTCAGTGATGGTCACAGCTGTCAGAAGCTGAATTATTTTTATTGTCTCGACTGCAACAGAACAATTGACACAATCTGTGTTCAAGCAACATCTGAGTGCACTGAACACATGGCCAAAATACAGTTTAAGGCCTGAGATAAATTAAGAACAATCAACAACTAAATTAATACTTATCATATTAAAAAAAAATCAAGATGAATTAGTGCCATTGAAAAAATCTTCTAACAACATCAAAACTATTATGCGTGGCCTTACCGTCCAAAACCGGTCATTTCCTTCATAATCAAAGCCCTGCAGGGCACAGTTTCCACCAATAATAGCAAGTGGAGGTGAAATATCTCCCAACTTTCCAAGAACTATTGCATTGGCTCCATCTGAAACCTAGAGAGAAGCATTAAAGGAAAAAGAAACAGCAGACAATAATACATCAGAGTACACGAATCAAGAAGAGACCTTCCAACATTATCACTGTCAGCTCAGCTGAGCTCTGAATGCCTATTACTTTTTTTAAATTTGGTCTTGCTAGGTGATGTGACATACGAATGTGATGTGTATCTGTATGTGTGAGAGTAAATTTTCACATATTAATTCTGAAATACTGCAGATATTCTAGAAACAAAATAGAATATAGCAGAAGGAATAGTGCATAGCACACATAATTAGTTGACAAAGTAATGTAAAAATTGTAATCTTTACAATTCGAAGAAACAGAAAATGATGGGGATACTAAAAAAAGCAGATAGTTAAATGAACTTACCTCTCTGTAAAACAAATCCGAGTTGTTATACACATCGTAAGCCAATAAATTTGTCTGTGTTCCAACCAGGAGACAATCATAACCCAGC
The DNA here is from genome assembly GCA_013398955.1 of Callaeas wilsoni. Lineage (NCBI taxonomy): Eukaryota > Metazoa > Chordata > Aves > Passeriformes > Callaeidae > Callaeas > Callaeas wilsoni. Next base: position 38,776 of record VWPU01017385.1, read on the forward strand.
TGAGGGTTCAGCACCCCCGAAGTCAGACAAGTGATCCCTTGATTAATGTTCAGAAGAGAAATGTCTGAATCTTGGTTACTCTGCACCATTCGGTTTGTGTTTGTTCTCTGTCCTCGGGCATGAGGATTGTGAATAAAAACCTGGAGAAACAAAGATATAAATATTAATACAACACATGTATCTGTTTGTATACAAACAGTAAAGACTATTGTTTGGATAGTAACTGCGATGGGGAGCAACGTATTCACTCAATCTAAATGAGGACAAAAGACTGGTGGTTTTACTGACAGTAGCATCTCTCACAGTTATGCTTTAAACTGTCCTAGAAAAAGGGAAATGGCAGGAAAAACAGTGCTCTGGCCACTGGAGCTGCAACACCATTGTTTTGTTTGTTTCTGAAAATGGCAACTGACAAGTCTTCAAAGTAAAGCAAAAATAGGAAACAAAGGGAGCAACAATAAACTAAACAAATTACCTGCAGCTGGTAGCAGTGTTTGCAAAAACACCCCAAACATTTAGGACAATTTATCTGGTACATATCTGTAACCTCCATCTGTAGGTGAACATGGTTAATTTAAAAAGGAAGAATGGCAAATATGGTTTTACTCTCACTGACCAATGCCCAGTCACTGTAATTGTTTGGAGCCAAGTCAGAGGATCACAGGCTCAACAGTTTGCTTTTTGGCTGTGCAGTCTGTCCCTCGGACAAGCCCTTGTTCTATGCTATTCCTAAAGGTGCCAAAATAAAATTAATAATGCTGGGAAACATCACACATGAACCCTGTTTGTATTTACAACCTACGTGCCTCTGTGGGTTTATGCTTCGACCTATGCTTTATTAGTCAGGTTGTACTTAACCCTGTTTTGTTTATGTTTCTAACTCAAACAGAGAACACAGGATGCTCTGTTCCCGTCAGGCTGTTTGTGCCTCACCCACAGAAACCTCAGCCCCGTTATCATCAGCACGGAGCTTGGTTTCTAACAGTGCCAAGGCTCACTGCTCTGATAACTGCATGATAAAACCCATGGCCTCAAAAAATCCCGTTGTCTGCTACAAAACGTGAAAGTTTCCTTGGTGATTTGGGTTTGTAAAGTGATTCAGGCTGGAAGAAGCCACAGAAGTCACCTACTCCAACCTCCTGCTGCAACAGGGTCCCCCAGAGCGTGTTACTCCAGACTGTGTCCAGCTTTCCAATACCCCCAGGGCTGGAGACTCCACAGCCTCTCTGGGCACCTCTGCCACTGCTCAACTTCGACACCTGCTACCAACGTTTGCGAGCTCGCTGCTGCCGCAGAGCGAGGCTTCGAGCATCTTGTCCCGGTGCCCGCACGCAGCTCGGGCGCCTCGGCCGCGGGCCCGCGGAGGGCACAAGCCCCCAGCTCCTGGCTCGGCTCAGCCCCGGCGCAGGGGAGCTGCCGGGGGTTGGCGCAGCTTCCGCGGCGGCCGCCGGGGCTGCTCGACCGGGCCGGGCCGCGCCGCAGCCGCCGAGGCTGCTCCTGCCCCGTTACCTTGCCCGCCTGCGTGGCGGCCGCCAGGCAGGGGTGCGTCCCGTCGTACCGGCCCAGCGCCACCATGCGGGGCAGGATCTTGTGGTTGAGCTTCAGCGTGAACACGGGCACCAGCATGATGG